>WNWK01025060.1:0-28938 GCA_009830355.1 Cherax destructor
AGCCCCTCGGCGGACAAAAAGGGGGGCCCGAATATCCCCACAAAGAACCGCCTTGAACCCCCGGAATCCAAAAGGTGGCCCCCAGAATACACCTGTTGCCCGAAAGATCCCCAAAGGGCCCCCCGTGGGGGAGGGAGAGGATCAGGACACCCCCCTTTGCCAGTTTCCCTGGCAAACTACACCACTGCCGAACCTCCAGGGAATGGGATTGGCCAGTACCCTTCCCTACCTAGAAACTAGAATGCCTGGGGAAAAGCTCTCAGGGTAAAAATGGGAAAAAATAGGGGGAGGGAGGGGGAAAAGGGGAAAAAGGGAGGATGGGAAGAGGGGAAAAGGGGAGGGGGTTGGGGGAAATTGGTTTTGTCGGAAGAAGCCAAAGAGGTCCAATTCCTCAAACCGAAAACCTTTTTCCCTGACAAAACCCCCCTTAAAGGGCGAACCCGTAGAGTGTGAATACAGATCATCGATCAATTTTGTCATGAAATTGTATAATTACTTTGGAACAGTTACCTTAAAAGTTGATAGTAAGACTAGTTATACTATCTATTCAGTCATTAATCTTTAAAATTTTTCTTGATTAGTTCTAATTTTAAATGTGTTTGCTATTGAAAGTTTCCCCCAAGTCCACCTTCTTTCATCTATAGAGTTTTTTGTATTCGAGGGACATACGGTGGGCCGACTGTCATATAAATATGTATTATCCTGTGTGTATATGAACTAATTGTATATTTGTAGTATATGTTAAACCAGCCTTTAATGTGATCCTTGAAACTTATGGCGTCCCCTTCCCGCTCATTTAGGGTCCCCGGGGATTGTCCTCCCCGGCCTTAGACCCCGGCGGTAAAAAGGGCACTTACTCCCTCAAAAAAACCGTTAATATACCCTTCCCCATCCCGGTGTTTCCATTGGTTACCTTTTCTCCCCGAACCCATCAAAACGTCTGGGGCAGGGCGTGGGTACCCGACGGGGTTTAACTTGGGGGGAGTCACATGTGGATCCGTAGGTCAGGATTCGCGGCCAAATGGGTCAGGGAAATTTTTTCCAAGAAAACCAGTTTGGCCTCCCAAAAAAAAAAGTGTTGTGAATGTTCCCTGAATAAGGGGGCATTAAATCCCAAAAAATCTAAAAGGGTGATAATGGGGTAAATAGTGAAACCCCCCCCCCATTCGGTGTTCGATAGAAGAAATGTGGAGTCGGTTTGATCATTTTTTTCCAAAATTAATGGATTAACTTCTAACGAGGTAAATTTGTGGGGCATTAAATCGTTTGTGAACTAAAAAGGGAATTTTGATTTTACTTCTTTTGGGGCCCCCCCAACATATCATCTTGTCGGAAGAATAATCTCTATCGAGCAGGACCATGAATCCGCTGAAGAATACGACCGGGGAACCCTGCTTTTTCCCCCACCCAAAAATTATTTTTTCTTTCCCTTTGGGAACCCCCGTTTTTGGGTTTTTTTTTAAAAAGGGGGGGGCAGTCCCCCAGGGGCGGGTGCCCCAAAAAAAAATTTCCCAAAAAAAAAAATCCTTTCATCACCATTCCCCTTTTCACCACACCCCTTAAAACCCCTTTTGCTTTGAAGGGGGCTCGAATGGGGCCAGCGGGGAATAGTCCCCCCCAACTGTCACTACCCCAGATTTCCTTTTAAAGTCCCGGGCCTTTCCCTTTTTCCCAGGACTCAAGTCCAAAAAAATCAATTAACGGGCCCTGAATCCCTTCAAAAAATGTTCCCCCTGCTCACCCCCAAACAAGCTCATCGGGTTCCCAAAAAAACCATTCATCTCCATTCCTTTTATCAAACCCGCTCACACTCTTGCGGGAAATTTCCCAAAACCCCTCCCCCAAAAAACCCCCTTTTACCTCCTCCCTCAAACCTTTTCTGGGACCCCCCTCCCATTTTCCCTACAGATTTACCCCTCTCCAAGTCATTCTACTTTGATCCATTCTCTCTAAATGACAACCACCTAAAAAACCCCTCCAGTCCCCCGAAAATCCCGGTAACTCCACCTTCCCCTAATTTCCCCCGAATTTTCTGCATAATATTTACCCCAAAATTGTGGGTTTGGCTCTCCCTGCCCCCAGTCTCCTCCTCGCTGCAGCATTTGAAACCCCATGCTTCACAAAAAAGGTTTTGGGATAGCCCTTTTTTCAATTCCCCTTTTTTCCTCCATGGAAAACTTTTTTGTCCCCCCCGTTCCTCCTTTGGGCTCACCTTTTTCCTAAATCAAATTTTAGGGTTTCCTCATCTTTCATAAACCCATCCGCGACACGTTTAACTCCCCAAAAATCTGAAAACATTTCTTCTTCCAAAACCCCCTTCCCCAAAGTGATATCACATTTTTTTTTTTATAAAACGTTTGATACCCTCATCACCTTACTCTTATCTATTTTCACTTTCAACTCACCTTTACACCCCCCTCCCAAAAAGTCCCCTAACCTTTAACCCTTTTTTTTAGAATCTCCCCTAAACCCAGTATCATGAAAAAATAACTTAACTCCCCTTTTGAAACCCCATAATTTAATCCCCCCCCCTCTCCCCAAGCCCCCAATTTTTCTTTTTTAAACCCCCTCTTAAATAATATATTTAAAAACCCTTGGGGATTCATTTCCCGTTAAGACCTACTTTTGGGAATAATCTCCCCCTCTCCCACCCCCCAACCTGAGCCCCACTTTTCCTCATAAAAAATCCCTTTTACCCTTGACAACACTACCTATTCCATACACTTGCAACATTTTTCCACATAGCCCCCCATCCATTTTCATATGCCTTTTTTTAAATCCCCCAAAAAAACAAAGAAAAATTTTCCCCTTTTTCTAAATACTGTTCCTTTATTTACTGTAAACATTTATCTAAAATCCCCTACCCACTCTAAACCTTTGCTCATCTTCAATCCACCCCTGTCTTACCTCTAATTCTTTTAAAACCCTGCCATAAAATGGTATTAATAGTTAAAATTATTCCCCCCATAATTCTTACACTCTCTTTTATCCCTTCCCTTTTTTAAAGGAACTATACATCTCTCTGCCAATCCCCGGTCCTTCCCCCCTTTCCTTAAATTTTTTAAACAAAAATAAACCATAACACTATATCTCTCCTTTTTAACATTTTTGTCATGATCCCGTCAGTTCCAGCTGCTTTCCCCCCTTTTATTCTCGTGGCCAAAAACCCCCTCCACCCCCCCCCATCCCGTCTTTCCCCCAAACTTTATGTTGGCCCCTGGCCAGTACATGAAATTTTGCCTCCCTTTTCATTTACATTTAAAAATTAGTTAAAAAATTCCCCCCATCTAAATTTTCCTATTCCCCATTTCTAACTTCCCTACTCTGTTTTTTAAATAAAAATCCCTTCGTTTTCCCAGGCTTTCTTCCCTTGGTTTAATCCCAAAATTTTTCTTTTTTCCCCAAAATTTCTTGGGAAAACCCCTACACCTTTTTTCTTCTTTTTTCCTCTCTCACCCTCTCTTCACCTTTTTTTTTATTTCCCTATACTCTGCTCTTTTATTAACACATCTGTTTTTTTAAAAACTCATAAAACCTTTTTCTCTTTATCCCCCCTTTACTTCTTCATTCCCCCCCCTCAAAAACCTTTCCCCAACCCCCCCTATAACCACAAACTTCTTCCCCCATTCTAAAACCATTTTTTAAAACCCTTCCCCCCTCTCTTCAACCCCCCCACTCTATTTCCCCCTATCCCCCTTTTAATAGTTGCTTATATCTCACCCTAATTCCTCCTCCTGTTTATACCTTCCCGGCATTTTAGTTGACTTTTACAACCGCATGGTTTACGGGGGAAAGATTCTTATTCCACTTCCCCATGGATAGGAAAGGAAAAGCAATAAGAACAAGAACTACAGTGGACCCCGAGTTTATTTAAACCCGGAATCGTACAATTATGTAAGTATAATATTGTAAGTCGTGGAAGTGTATTTTGGGGGTCTGAAATAGACTAACCACATGACTTTTTTCCTTTAAAGGGGGGTAAATTGTTCGGTAAGGGTGCTTGAGCAGACTTCGGGATGAAGTTTTAAAAACTCGGGGTCCACTGTATTAAGATAAAATAAAAAGAAAACTCAGATGAGTGTGTATACATAAACGTGTACTGTATGTGTAGCGTGACCTAAGTGTAAGTAGAAGTTGCAAGCTACCTGAAATCTTGCATGTTTATCAGACAGAAAAAGACACCAGCAATCCTACCATCATGTAAAACAAACATAGGTTTTCGTTTTATACTCACTTGGCAGGAGGGTAGTACCTCCCTGGGTGGTTGCTGACTACCAACCACACTTTTTGGGCCCCAGTAGGTATGTTGGATAATGTAAGTCTGGGGCGGGAATGATAATGATCTCCAGCGACCATCAATGATACTGGGTGAGTGATGGTTTAATATCGTAATTTTGTACTCTCTTCCTTCTCTTTCTAATCAGTCTCTCATATACATGTACATATACAGTCCACTAAAATTAACAACACCGTAACTATTAGTTTACCTATTTCAATTTATTAAAACTGGTCCAGAGCGGATGTGGGTCAAGTGTTAGAATATCAAAAGGGGCCCCCTTTGGGCGGACCAGGAGTGGGTCAAGTTTTCTCCACGCCTCACGGGGTAACCGCGGGTTTAAAATTTGGGGGTTATCTCCCGTTAGTTTGTTTGTAAGTGGCGGTGAACCCAGACAGGTAATCTCACAATTCCCAACAACAGGCTTCCGTTGTACTTTGTGTACCTGTACCTAAATAAACTTACTGTGCTGGCATGCTTGTACATGCAAGTGAAGTGTAACCTAAGTGTAAGTAGCAAGATATACCTGAAAACTTGCATGTTTATGAGACAGAAAAAAAGACACCAGCAATCCTACCATCTATATAGTAGTATGTCATTGATGTCAGCTAGGCCTGTATACCATGTACATGTACGTACTTGTAGTAAATAAAGATATAATGTTTTCTCTAGTCTAACACCAGAGATGTGTACAGTACAGTATTACTGGGGGTAACTGTAGAAAAACATTCTTTTCATATGCCTTCACTCATAGCGTCATTTGCTCTAAAAATGGCGTGTCGCACAAGAATGGGAGTGTTGCTGTTATTTATTCTACTGCACCAATGTGAAGACTACTTGTACACAATGTGAGGTGTTGGTATTGTGGGGAAAAAGTTTCACGAACACATGCACTATGTGTAATAATAATAACAATTTTATTTAAGCATGATGCATGTTTGTACAAAGGAGTACGTATAACAATTGGGTGTACATGCTAAAAGCTCCTTTATATGTAGAGTATTTTAAGCAAAGTT
The DNA here is from genome assembly GCA_009830355.1 of Cherax destructor. Classification (NCBI taxonomy): domain Eukaryota; kingdom Metazoa; phylum Arthropoda; class Malacostraca; order Decapoda; family Parastacidae; genus Cherax; species Cherax destructor. The sequence continues at coordinate 5,293 of WNWK01025060.1, forward strand.
AAGACTAATGATTAATAAGGCAATAACAGTGCAGTAATTTTTATACATATGGTCATTAGGCAATTTACAATGAATACAAGAGAATTATAGGTAGTAGGTTGGTAGACAGCAACCAGTCGGGGAGGTACTACCGTCCTACTGAGTGTAAAAAGGAAGCCTGCATTTGTTTTACATGATGGTAGGATTGCCGGTGTCTTTTTTCCTGTCTCATAATCATGCAAGATTTCAGGTACGTCTTGCCACTTCTACTTACACTTAGGTCACACTACACATACATGTACACGTTTATGTTTACACACTCATCTGAGTTTTCTCTTTGATTTTATCTTAATAGTTCTTGTTCTTATTACTTTTTCTTTCATATCAATGGGGAAGTGTCATAAGAATCTTTCATGCGTAAGCCATGTGTGTTGTAAAAGTCAACTAAAATGCCGGGAACAATGGGCTAGTAACTCCTTTTCCTGTATAACTTACTAAAAAGAACAAAACCATCAAAGTGGGATGTCTGAATGTGCGTGGTTGTTGGGTGAATGATAAGAAAGAGATGATTGTGGATGTTATGAATAAGAAGAAGCTGGATGTCCTGGACTTAAGTGAGACAAAGCTGAAGGGGGTAGGAGTTTCAGTGGGGAGAAATAAATGGGATTAGGTCAGGAGTTTCAAACAGAGTTAGAGCTAAAGAAGGAGTAGCAATAATGTTGAAGGATAAGTTATGGCAGGAAAAGAGGGAATATAAATGTATAAATTCAAAGAGTATGTGGTGTAAAATAAGGGTTGGATGCGAAAAGTGGGTTATAGTAAGTGTTTATGCACCTGGAGAAGAGAGAATTGTAGAGGGGGGGAGAGAGATTTTGGGAAATGTTGAGTGAGTGCATGGGGAGTTTTGAACCAAGTGAGAGAGTACTTGTGGTTGGGGATCTCAATGCTAAAGTGGGTAAAAATGTTGTGGAGGGAGTAGAAGGTAAATTTGGAGTGTCAGGGGTAAATGAAAATGGGAAGCCTTAAATTGAGCTATGTGTAGAAAGAGGTCTGGTAATAAGTAATACATATCTTATGAAAAAGAAGATAAATAAGTATACAAGATAAGATATAGCATGTAATGAAAGTAGTTTGCTAGATTATGTATTGGTGGATAAAAGGTTGATGGGTAGGTTTCAGGATGTACATGTTTATAGAGGGGCAACGGATATATCGGATCATTATTTAGTTGTACATAGCTACAGGTAGAGTAAGAGGTAGATGGGACATAAGGAAAATGGCAACAGCAAGTAAGATAGAGGTGAAAGTGTGTAAACTAAGGGAGGAGAAAGTTAGGGTGAGATATAAGCAACTTTTGGAAGAAAGGTGGGTAAATGTAAGTATGAATAGTGGGGGGGTTGAAGAGGGTTGGGATTGTTTTAAAAATGCAGTATTAGAATGTGGGGCAGAAGTTTGTGGATATAGGAGGGTGGGTGCAGGAGGAAAGAGGAGTGATTGGTGGGATGATGAAGTAAAGGGTGTGATAAAAGAGAAAGAAAAAGGTAGCTTATGAGAGGTTTTTACAAAACAGAAGTGTTGTAAGAAGAGCAGAGTACAGTGGACCCCCGGTGTTCGTCCTGCTCAAAACACGCCCTTTTATGTAAGTTTATTTTTTTAAATGCTTTTATAAGTGTAGTTTTGGGGGTCTTAAAGGACTAGTCTACTTCATATTATTTCTTAAGGGAATAAATTCGGTTGGTAATGGCACATGAACAGCATTCTGTTACGAAAAATGGACGAACACCGGGGTCCACTGTATATGGAAAGTAAAAGAAAGGTGAAGAGAGTGGTGAGAGAGTGCAAAAGCAGAGCAGATGAAAGAGTGGGAGAGGCACTGTCAAGAAATTTTGCGGAAAATAAGAAAAAGTTTTGGAGTGAGATAAACAAGTTAAGAAAGCCTAGAGAACGAATGAATTTGTCAGTTAAAAACAGAGTAGGGGAATTAGTTGATGGGGAGCTGGAGGTATTGGGTAGATGGCGGGAATATTTTGGGGAACTTTTAAATGTTGATGAAGAGGCAGTAATTTCATGCACTGGTCAGGAGGTATAACAACATTTAGGAGTGAGGAAGACCAGGATGTGAGTGTGGGGAAGTTGCGTGAGGCATTACGTAGAATGAAAGGGGGTAAAGCAGCAGGAACTGACGGGATCATGACATAAATGTTAAAAGCAGGGGGAGATATTGTGTTAGAGTGGTTCATATTTTTGTTTAATAAATGTATGAAAGAGGGGAAGGTACCTAAGGATTGGCAGAGAGCGAGTATACATAGTTCCTTTATATAAAGGGAAGGGTGACAAAAGAGATTGCAAAAATTATAGGGGAATAAGTTTACTGAGTCTAGGTATAAGGTTGGTAGACAGCAACCGCCCAGGGAGGTACTACCGTCCTGCCAAGTAAGTGTAAAGAGAAAACCTGTAATTGTTTTACACGATGGTAGGATTGCTGGTGTCTTTTTTTCTGTCTCATAAACATGCAAGATTTCAGGTACATCTTGCTACTTCTACTTACACTCAGGTCACACTACACATTCATGTACAAGCATATATATATACACACACTCCTCTGGGTTTTCTTCTATTTTCTTACTAGTTCTTGTTCTTATTTCCTCTTATCTCCATGGGGAAGTGGAACAGAATTCTTCCTCCGTAAGCCATGCGTGTCGTAAGAGGTGACTAAAATGCCGGGAGCAAGGGGCTAGTAACCCCTTCTGTATATATTACTAAAAGTAAAAGGAGAAATTTTTGTTTTTCCTTTTGGGCCACCCTGCCTCGGTGGGAAACGGCCGACATGTTGAAAGTAGTAGTATACTGAGTATACCAGGTAAAGTGTAAGGTAGGGTTACTATTGAAAGAATTAGAGGTAAGACAGAGGGTAAACCCAAAATATTTCTACTCCTATGCAAAATCCAAGCTAAGAACTACCTGTAGAATTGGACCATTATTGAGAGGAGATTCGTATACGGACGATGAACAGGAAATGAGTGAAATCCTAAAAGAACAGTATGAGTCAGTGTTCAGCAACCCACTAAATGACAGCAAGGTAGAAAATGCAGAAATATTTTTCACTCCAGCAAAAGGCTGCGCAGACCACCTAACCGACATTAGTACAAATCCCATAGATTTCGAAAAGAAATGGGCAACATGCCCACTCACTCAGCACCTGGACCAGATTCATGGAATGCTTTATTTATAAAGCAGTGTAAAGTACCATTAGCAAGAGCCCTTAGTATTCTGTGGAGAAAGAGCTTAGATCTAGGTGAAATTCCAGAGGCCTTAAAGAGTGCAGACATAGATCCTTTGCATAAGGGAGGTAGTAGAGCACTAGCTAAAAATTACAGACCAGTAGCCCACACTTCTCACATCATAAAAATCTTTGAAAGAGTGATGAGACGGCAGATTACAAAGTTCATGGACCAGCACAACCAACATAACCCGAACCAGCATGGCTTTAGAGCGGGTCGATCATGCCTGTCACAGCTGCTGAACTATTATGACAGAATACGGAGGCATTGGAGGACGACCAAAACGCAGATGTGATTTACACAGATTTTGCAAAGGCGTTTGACAAATGCGATCATGGAGTGATAGCGCACAAAATGAGGGCCATAGGCATTACGGGAAGGTAGGCAGATGAATTTTTGAGTTCCTAACACACAGAACACAAAAAGTAGTAGTGAACAGGGCAAGATCCAGCATCAGCGAGGTCAAAAGCTCAGTGCCCCAAGGCACTGTCCTGGCGCCTCTGCTGTTTCTCATCCTCATAGCAGACATAGATAAAAACACCCAGCACACTTTTGTATCATCATTTGCAGATGACACTAAAATAAGCATGAAAGTCACTACGGTAGAGGACACTGAAAAATTACAGGAGGACATAAGCAGGGTCTTCCAATGGGCAGTGGAGAACAACATGACGTTCAATGGTGATAAGTTTCAGCTGCTTAGGTATGGAAAAAATGAACTCAAAAAGAACACTATATACAAAACGCAAGAGGGTCACCACATAGAACGAAAGGAACACGTAAAGGACTTGGGAATAATTATGTCTGCTGATCTGTCGTTTAAAGACCATAACAAGACAAAGATCACAACAGCCAGGAAGATGACGGGGTGGGTATTGAGAACTTTCAAAACAAGGGAAATAATGCCGATGGTGACACTATTCAAATCGCTAGTGCTTCCCCACTTAGAATACTGCTCAGTGCTGACGGCCCCGTTCAGGGCAGGAGAAATAGCAGAGCTGGAACAAATCAAGAGATCGTTTACGGCTCACATTGAGCCATTGAAACATCTAAATTATTGGGAACGCCTTCAAGTCTTGAACATGTACTCATTGGAGCGGAGGAGAGAGAGATACATGATAATATATACATGGAAAGTACTTGAGGGCCTGGTCCCAAATCTGCACACTGCCATAACAACATACTGGAGTGAGAGATATGGGAGAAAGTGTAAAATAAACCCAGTGAGGTAGTAGGTTGGTAGACAGCAACCACCCAGGGAGGTACTACCGTCCTGCCAGGTGACTGTGAAACAGAAACCTGAAACTGTTTTACATGATGGTAGGATTGCTGGTGTCTTTTTTCTGTCTCATAAACACGCTGGATAACAGGTATATCTAGCTACTTCTACTTACACTTTAGGTCACACTACACTGGCATACACATGCATATATATACATACACACATCTAGGTTTTTCTTCTTTTTCTTAATAGCTCTTGTTCTTTTTATTTTCTCTATTGTCCATGGGGAAGTGGAAAAGAATCTTTCCTCCGTAAGCCATGCGTGTCGTATGAGGCGACTAAGATGCCGGGAGCAATGGGCTAGTAACCCCTTCTCCTGTACAAATCTACTAAAAACGAGAAGAAGAAAAACTTTATAAAATTGGGGTGTCTGAATGTGCGTGGATGTAGTGCGGATGATAAGAAAGAGATGATTGCCGATGTTATGAATGAAAAGAAGTTGGATGTCCTGGCCCTAAGCGAAACAAAGCTGAAGGGGGTAGGCGAGTTTCAGTGGGGAGAAATAAATGGGATTAAGTCAGGAGTATCTGAGAGAGTTAGAGCTAAGGAAGGGGTAGCAATAATGTTGAAGGATCAGTTATGGAAGGAAAAGAGGGAATATAAATGTGTAAATTCAAGGATTATGTGGATTAAAATAAGGGTCGGATGCGAAAAGTGGGTCATAATAGCGTGTATGCACCTGGAGAAGAGAGGAGTGTAGAGGAGAGAGAGATTTTGGAAGATGTTAAGCAAGTGTGTAGGAACTTTTGAACCAAATGAGAGAGTAATTGTGGTAGGGGACCTAAATGCTAAAGTGGGAGAAACATGCAGAGAGGGTGTAGTAGGTAAGTTTGGGGTGCCAGGTGTAAATGATAATGGGAGCCCTTTGCTTGAACTTTGTATAGAAAGGGGTTTAGTTATAGGTAATACATATTTTAAGAAAAAGAGGATAAATAAGTATACAAGATATGATGTAGGGCGTAATGACAGTAGTTTGTTGGACTACGTATTGGTAGATAAAAGACTGTTGAGTAGACTTCAGGATGTACATGTTTATAGAGGGCTACAGATATATCAGATCACTTTTTAGTTATAGCTACAGTGGGAGTAAAAGGTAGATGGGATACAAGGAAAATAGAATCAGTAAGTAAAAGAGAGGTGAAGGTTTATAAACTAAAAGAGGAGGCAGTTAGGGTAAGATATAAACAACTATTGGAGGATAGATGGGCTAGTGAGAGTGTAGGCAATGGGGTCGAAAATGTATGGGGTAGATTTAAAAATGTAGTGTTAGAGTGTTCAGCAGAAGTTTGTGGTTACAGGCGAGTGGGTGCAGGGGGGAAGAGGAGCGATTGGTGGAATGATGATGTAAAGAGAGTAGTAAGGAGAAAAGTTAGCATATGAGAGGTTTTACAAAGTAGAAGTGATGCAAGGAGGGAAGAGTATATGGAGAGAAAAAGAGAGGTTAAAAGAGTGGTGAAGCAATGTAAAAGAGAGCAGATGAGAGAGTGGGTGAGATGTTATCAGCAAATTTTGTTGAAAATAAGAAAAAGTTTTGGAATGAGATTAATAAGTTGAGGAAGCCTAGAGAACAAATGGATTTGACAGTTAAAAATAGGAGAGGAGAGTTATTAAATGGAGAGTTAGAGTATCGGGAAGATGGAGAGAATATTTTGAGGATTTGTTAAATGTTGATGAAGACAGGGAAGCTGTGATTTCGTGTGTAGGGCAAGGAGGAATAACATCTTGTAGGAGTGTGGAAGAGCCAGTTGTGGGTGTAGGGAAGTTCGTGAGGCAGTGGGTAGAATGAAAGGGGTAAGGCAGCTGGGATTGATGGGATAAAGATAGAAATGTTAAAAGCAGGTGGGGATATAATTTTGGAGTGGTTGGTGCTATTATTTAATAAATGTATGGAAGAGGGTAAGGTACCTAGGGATTGGCAGAGAGCGTGTATTGTTCCTTTGTATAAAGGCAAAGGGGACAAAAGAGAGTGCAAAAATTATAGGGGAATAAGTCTGTTGAGTGTACCTGGTAAAGTGTATGGTAGAGTTATTATTGAAAGAATTAAGAGTAAAACAGAAAGCAGGATAGCAGATGAACAAGGGGTTTAGGAAAGGTAGGGGTGTGTAGACCAAGTGTTTACAGTGAAACATATAGGTGAACAGTATTTGGATAAGGGTAAAGATGTTTTTGTGGCATTTATGGATTTGGAAAAGGCGTATGATAGGGTAGATAGGGGGCAATGTGGCAGATGTTGCAGGTGTATGGAATAGGAGGAAGGTTACTGAAAGCAGTGAAGAGTTTTTATGAGGATAGTGAGGCTCAGGTTAGAGTGTGTAGGAGGGAAGGGACTATTTCCCAGTAAAAGTGGGCCTTAGACAAGGATGTGTGATGTCACCGTGGTTGTTCAATATATTTATAGATGGGGTTGTAAGAGAAGTGAATGCGAGGGTCTTGGCAAGAGGTGTTGGGCTAAAAGATAAAGCAAATACAAAGTGGGAGTTGTCACAGTTGCTTTTGCTGATGACACTGTGCTTTGGGAGATTCTGAAGAGAAGCTGCAGAGGTTGGTGGATGAATTTGGTAGGGTGTGTAAAGAAGAAAATTGAAAGTGAATATAGGAAAGAGTAAGGTGATGAGGATAACAAAAAGAATAGGTGACGAAAGATTGGATATCAGATTGGAGGGAGAGAGTATGGAGGAGGTGAATGTATTCAGATATTTGGGAGTGGACATGTCGGCGGATGGGTCTATGAAGGATGAGGTGAATCATAGAATTGATGAGGAAAAGGGTGAGTGGAGCACTTCGGAGTCTGTGGAGACAAAGAACCTTGTCCATGGAAGTAAAAGGGAATGTATGAGAGTATAGTTATACCAACGCTCTTATATGGGTGTGAAGCATGGGTGATGAATGTTGCAACGAGGAGAAGGCTGGAGGCAGTGGAGATGTCATGTCTGAGTCAATGTGTGGTGTGAATATAATGCAGAGAATTCGGAGTTTGGAAATTAGGAGGAGGTGCGGGATTACCAAAACGATTGTTCAGAGAGCTGAGGAGGGTTGTTGAGGTGGTTTGGACATGTAGAGAGAATGGAACGAGACAGAGTGACTTCGAGAGTGTATAAATCTGTAGTGGAGGGAAGGCGGGGTAGGGGTCGGCCTAGGAAAGGTTGGAGGGAGGGGGTAAAGGAAGTTTTGTGTGCGAGGGCTTGGACTTCCAGCAAGCATGTGTGAGCGTATTTGATAGGAGTGAATGGAGGCATATGGTTTTAATACTTGACGTGCTGTTGGAGTGTGAGCAAAGTAACATTTATGAAGGGATTCAGGAAACCGGCAGGCCGGACTTGAGTTCTGGAGATGGGAAGTACAGTGCCGGCACTCTGAAGGAGGGTGTTAATGTTGCAGTTTTATAACTGTAGTGTAAAGCACCCTTCTGGCAAGACAGTGATGGAGTGAATGATGATGAAAGTTTTTCTTTTTCGGGCCACCCTGCCTTGGTGGGAATCGGCCGATGTGTTAAAAAAAAAAAAAAAAAAAAAAGGAGCAGGGGTGCGGTGGGGACAATACGGGAGCACTGTATTAACATCCGGGGTCCCAGACTATTGAACATCTTACCAGAAGATATCCGAAACACGGCTGGAACCAGTGTAGAAGCCTTCAAGAGGAAACTGGACAAATATCTTCACCAGGTGCCAGATCAACCAGGCTGTGATGGATATGTGGGGCAGCGGGCCTCCAGCAGCAACAGCCTGGTTGACCAGGCAAGCACCAGACGAGCCTGGCCCATGGCCGGGCTCAGAGAGTAGATACTCTCGAAACTCTTCAAAGGTATATCAAAGGTAGGATCACAGATGAGCAAGGAGGTTTTAGAGTGGGTAGGGGATGTGTAGATCAAGTGTTTACATTGAAGCATATGTGTGAACAGTATTTAGATAAAGGTAGGGAAGTTTTCATTGCATTTATGGATTTAGAAAAAGCATATGATAGAGTGGATGGGGGAGCAATGTGGCAAATGTTGCAAGTGTATGGAATAGGTAGTAAGTTACTGAATGCTGTAAAAAGTTTTTATGAGGATAGTGAGGCTCAGGTTAGGGTGTGTAGGAGAGAGGGAGATTACTTCCCTGTAAAAGTAGGTCTTAGACAGGGATGTGTGATGTCACCATGGTTGTTTAATATATTTATAGATGGGGTTGTAAAAGAAGTAAAGGCTAGGGTGTTTGGGAGAGGAGTGGGGAATCAAGTACAAAATGGGAGTTGACAGTTACTTTTTGCTGATGATACTGTGCTTATAGGAGATTCTAAAGAAAAGTTGCAAAGGTTAGTGGACGAGTTTGGGAGGGTGTGTAAAGGTAGAAAGTTGAAAGTGAACAAAGATAAGAGTAAGGTGATGAGGGTATCAAACGATTTAGATAAAGAAAAACTAGATATCATATTGGAGAGAGGGAGTATGGAAGAAGTGAATGTTTTCAGATATTTGGGAGTTGACTTGTCAGCGGATGGGTTTATGAAGGATGAGGTTAACCATAGAATTGATGAAGGAAAGAAGGCGAGTGGTGTGTTGAGGTATGTGTGGAGATAAAAAACGTTATCTATGGAGGCAAAGAACGGAATGTATGTAAGTATAGTGGTACCAACACTCTTATATGGGTGTGAAGCTTGGGTTGTAAATGCTGCAGCGAGGAGGAGGCTGGAGGCAGTGGAGATGTCCTGTCTAAGGGTAATGTGTGGTGTAAATATTATGGAGAGAATTCGGAGTGTGGAAATTAGGAGGAGGTGTGGAGTTACTAAAAGTATTAGTCAGAGGGCTGAAGAGGGGTTGTTGAGGTGGTTTGGTCATTTAGATAAAATGGATCAAAGTAGAATGACTAGGAGAGCATATAAATCTGTAGGGGAAGGAAGGCGGGGTAGGGGTCGTCCTCGAAAAGGTTGGAGGGAGGGGGTAAAGGAGGTTGTGTGGGCGAGGGGCTTTGACTTCCAGCAAGCGTGTGTGAGCGTGTTAGATAGGAGTGGATGGAGACGAATGGTTTTTGGAACCTGACGAGCTGTTGGAGTGTGAGCAGGGTAATATTTAGTGAAGGGATTCAGGGAAACCGGTTAATGATTTAGCCGGACTTGAGTCCTGGAAATGGGAAGTACAATGCCTGCACTTTAAAGGAGAGGTCTGTCTGAGATAGTGACAGTTTGGAGGGACTATTCTAAATTGTAGTATCTGAGTGCCTCTGCAAAGACAGTGATTATGTATGAGTGAGGTGAAAGTGTTGAATGATGATGAAAGTATTTTCTTTTTGGGGATTTTCTTTCTTTTTGGGTCACCCTGCCTCGGTGGGAGACGGCCGACTTAAGAAAAAAACAAAAACAAAACAAGAGAATTGAATTTTCTATTAGTTCATGCTATATGGCTTTAATAAAAAGAGTTTTAAGCCTCTTACTTTAACCCCTAAACTGTCCAAACGTAGATCTACGTTGTTACCGCTAACGCTCCAAACGTAGATCAATGTCTTATTTTTCCTGCCTCCAAATTTGGCATGATTGGTCCGAGATGCTTAGTTAGCATAGAATGGGTCTTAACACTCGCTGTGAGCAGTACTAAATAAATCTGGCACCACTTAGTACATTGTGGGAGCACCAGTTCAATTGAGTGCCAGCTAGAGCAAACAGCGTGGCAAACACCAGGGATTCACTGATGTCATGTCATGTATTAACACTCCCCTTTTAAAAGGAAAGTGATGCTGACCCCGAGTTTAGTGACTTTGAGGTGGATGTGGCCATAAGTGGTCGAGGAAATATCAAAAACCTCGATTATAACCCATGTGCAACATCCTTTCAATTTTGATACCACTGGTAGTGTCATCCTGCCAGAATATCCTATAACCTATGCCCTAAGTAAAGAGAAACAATTCTGGAATGTGTAATATGTGTTCGGCAGGCTGGCTGGCTGATTGGCTGTCCCTGTCTCTGTCTACCCCTGTCTCTGTCTACCCCTGTCTCTGTCTACCCCTGTCTCTGTCTACCCCTGTCTCTGTCTATCCCTGTCTCTGTCTATCCCTGTCTCTGTATCTCTAATATTTTTTATTTTATTAACACATCGGCCAATTCCCACCAAGGCAGGGTGGCCCGAAAAAGAAAAACTTTCATCATCATTCACGCCATCACTGTCTTGCCAGAGGGGTGCTTTACACTAAAGTTATAAAACTGCAACATTAACACCCCTCCTTCAGAGTGCAGACACTGTACTTCCCATCTCCAGGACTCAAGTCCGGCCTGCCGGTTTCCCTGAATCCTTTCATAAATGTTACTTTGCTCACACTCCAACAGCACGTCAAGTATTAAAAACCATTTGTCTCCATTCACTCCTATCAAATACGCTCACACATGCTTGCTGGAAGCCCAAGCCCCTCGCACACAAAGCCTCCTTTACCCCCTCCCTCCAACCTTTCCTAGGCCTACCCCTACCCCGCCTTCCCTCCACTACAGATTTATACACTCGAAGTCATTCTGTCTCGTTCCATTCTCTCTACATGTCCAAACCACCTTAACAACCCCTCCTCAGCTCTCTGGATAATAGTTTTGGTAATTCCGCACCTCCTCCTAATTTCCAAACTCCGAATTCTCTGCATTATATTCACACCACACATTGACCTCAGACATGACATCTCCACTGCCTCCAGCCTTCTCCTCATTGCAACATTCAACACCCATGCTTCACACCCATATAAGAGTGTTGGTATAACTATACTCTCATACATTCCCCTCTTTACTTCCATGGACAAAGTTCTGTCTCCACAGACTCCGAAGTGCTCCACTCACCCTTTTCCCCTCATCAATTCTATGAGTCACCTCATCCTTCATAGACCCATCTGCTGACATGTCCACTCCCAAATATCTGAATACATTCACCTCCTCCATACTCTCTCCCTCCAATCTGATATTCAATCTTTTGTCACCTAATCTTTTTGTTATCCTCATCACCTTACTCTTTCCTATATTCACTTTCAATTTTCTTCTTTTACACACCCTACCAAATTCATCCACCAACCTCTTCAACTTATCTTCAGAATCTCTCAAAAGCACAGTGTCATCAGCAAAAAGCAACTGTGACATGATACAAAGATCTCTCTATCTCTGTCTCTCTGTCTCACAGGTACACACAAATACAATTAAACATAGTGTAAATTACCTAGGATAACCCAAAAATTCCAGACAAAGTGCTATACTATGCTTGTAGATATAATGCATAATAAGCATGATTGGCAAGTAATGCACTTTTTCACTTGTTCAGGAATCAGACATGACTACTCTGCATCATGTGTAATACCTGTTGGTTCACGAGTGGCTCTCTCTGAGACAGAGAGAGAGACACAAGCAGAGAGACAAGCAGACAGAGACAGAAAGAGAGATAAGCAGAGACCGAGATAAACAGAGAGAGCTAGACAGACAGACATGTTTGTGTGTAACAGAGAAAACAAATAAAGCCAAGGCAGTGCACAATCATCAAATGTCACTCCACTGCTGACAGTGCAGCAGTGGAGTGACACTCGTCTTACACCATGCTTCAAGGAGTTTCATATATACTCCAGCATGTCTAAAACATTGCTGGGACCTATAAATACTATGTATATATTTCTAGACTATTTGAGTACTATTTCAGTACCCAATATTAGTGTCAGAAGAAAGATTAGCTATGAAATCACAAGAACTACTACAAATTGTAATTATCAGAACATAAAAATTATATAAATTAAAAAAAAAATGAGTAAAAAAGGTACAGTAGACCGTCATTTAGCACGGTAGTTACGTTCCTGAAAACATTGTGTTAGGTAAAATCGTGTTAGATAATTAGAACTTATGGGAAAAATAGGGTTATGTTCCTGGGAGTCCCCAAAAAGCCAAACAAGCTTTTTTTTAGACCAACAGATCTTGCAAAAATTAAAGGTGAATATGTAATTGTAGTTCATTGTCGTGATATATTACTGCTTAATACTACAAATGCAATATAAATAATAGTATTTCTTACCCTAAATTGTGGGTAATGGTGTTTGTGGATGATTGCGAAGAGAGTGGATATGCATGGTGTGGCCCTACTGGGCTGATGTGGATGGTTGTTGGTTGTCGGCATTAGTGGATGGTAGAGGTTCTGGTACTAAAGTCGATGGTTTTATTGAAGTGTGCAAAAATGCTCTAATAGATCTCTGGGCTCTTTTACCCTGCAGTACATTATACAGCTGACGGTAAGGCATCATCAACTGGTCTAGACCCAGTTTCAAAGCACTGCTTCTAGATTTGTTATTGTATAATTATACTATTACTATCAATAAATAATATCTACCTATCATATTTATTCCAGGATAATATTAGGTATAACATAAATAATGTAGAAGCATGATAAAGATGCATAAATTAATAAAAACTGACATATACAGAGGTATTGAAGGGTGGGCAGGGCTATGAGAGAGGGAGAAGGTGGAGCAGTGTCTCAGTTGCTCATGGACCAATATGGCGTGAGGACATGTTAGCTCACGGCACTATAAAGTATTGTAAAATAATACTATTACTATCAATAAAGGTTATCTACGTATCATATTTATTCCAGAATAATATTAGGTATAGCATAAATAATGTAGAAGCATGATAAAGATGCACAAATTAATAAAAACTGATATTATATAGAGGTATTGAAGGGTAGGCGGGGCTATGAGAGAGGGAGAAGGCGATAGCAGTCTCTCTCAGCATCAGTTACTCATAGACCACCATGGCATGTGGAGGAGTAAGCTCACCGCACTATAAAATATTGTATAAGAATACTTATTATTACTATCAATAAGTTATCTACCTATCATATTTATTCCAGAATAATATTAGGTATGTATAACATAAATAACGTAGCAGCATGATAAAGACGCCTAAATTCAGTCAGTAAGTCAGTCAAGTCATTCAGTAAGTCAGTCACTTGCAGGAACACTTGTATGCTTACTGGGTGCCATGATAGCTTGGCAGATTTATCAAAATGCGATGAAAATAAGAAAATGTATGTAAATAAACACAGCGAGCTTCCCGATTATTTTATTGTCGTCCTGCACGCTTATGAACCAAACTGAACGCTGGGAGGGTTGTGAGGGTGGGTGAGGGTGGCGGGGGATAGCAGTAGGTCTTCCCCACTGACTCAATGGTTTAACCACCGCGGGCGACCACGCGCTCAAAATTTTTTCCCCTCCGCGAACCGTGTAAAGTTAATTTTACATAGTGTTAGATAAAAATGTGCCGCAATTCTTCAATCGTGCAATACTCAAATCTTGCCACATAAACTCGTGTTAAATGACGGTCTACTGTATATTGACAACACTTCTGCAAGTGGTAGGACTCTCTTATGTCTCGGTAAGTACTGACCCTAATTTTTTTTCCTATTACGTACATGTAGAAAAATGCCCTCTATTTTAATAAAAAAAAATTTTTTTTCAAAATACGTTTTCAGTTTAGTGTGTAGCAGTAACTGTTTTTGAGTTGGGGATGTCAGCACTTATTCTACATGTTGTGAATGGTATTAACTGTTTGGGGATTTGGATATGGCAGCCACAGTTTGGTGGGATTTCGATGGCAGTAACTGAGTGAGATGGATGACAGTAACTGTTGGGGAAGCGCTGGGTGAGAGAACGTAGATCTATGTTTGGACAGTTAAGGGGTTAAATGCCAAGTTAGAAATAATTTAACTCAGTGAACAAAGTATGTCAATGGCAATAATAATAATTGCTTTGTGGTGCTTTAAATGTTGTAAATTATGATATTAGTATAGACATTTTCAATAATCCAGCTTTAAACTCTGAGAGGTGTGGTATCCAGGCAGACTACCACACCTACCTTCCTACAATAAATACAGCCTCTCCTCACTTAGCGACGTACTCGTTTACCAACGCCTCAGACTTAAGTCAGGCTCTCTGACCAGTATGAAATACCTAAATAATGTATATTAGACCTGATTTCATCTATTCTGTTTATTACAATATACAGTTCACTACTGTAGTATAAACATTTTAAAAATATACCAGAAATGTTATAAATGGTGCAAAGGTGACATTAAAATAATATAAAAGAAAGTTGACACAAACCCACTACCATTATAGTGTGCTCCTCACTTAGTGACGAATTTGTTTACCAATGTGGTCTTAGGAACGGAACTCCATTGTTAAGTGAGGAGAGGCTGCACTACTATTCACCTCTCACCCTATGTTAACCCTTTCAGGGTTGGGACCCCTGCTCTCAAACTTGCTCTCAAAGTTGAAAAAAAATTATGAAATGGTAGAGAATCTTTTTCTGAAAGTAATAAAACAAAAAGTACAAAATTTGATGGAAAACTAAAAATTATGCTTTTGCAAAATTTGCTGTGTCAGCGATATTTACGCAGTGGCAATTTTGCCCATTTTGAGTCTTGATTTTAGGCCAATTACATTTTTCCAGTAAACCAAATTCTAGTATGTCTTCCATTCTATTGACTGAGTACAAGAAATGGCCCATTTAACTACTTCAACTACCCAATAAAGTGATTAGAAATTGGTAAATTGGCCAATCTCACACAAAATTCAAGCAATGTCAATTTCAAAATAGGATCCAGAATAGACAATGCAGACATTATTGGCACTAAAATAACATTTTCTCAGTTCATTAATTATGTCCCCAGGCCTCTCCAATATTACACAATTCCATTTAGAATTTTTATTCACACAAAAAATAGAATATTTAATGTTATGCAGACTACTGCATTATTGTAATAATTTTGTAAATAATGCCAGTGCATTCATAAATGCATATTAGACTGGCCAGATGAACATGTAATAGATGAGGAACATCATTTATGTACTCTGTAATATTAGCAAAAATCGAACATTTCCATTACTTTGAGCTCAGTTTCATGCTACTTTCATTCCTGAATCCAATCAAAATTATCTATTTCTGTAATATATCTTCCATTCTATCAAGTGAGACCAAGAAACCTAGAATACAACCATAAAAACCACACAAAAATATACTGCAAAGTCGGTATTTTAAACCAAAAACACAGTCAGTTTTTATTCCCATTATGCACTGCTTGCTGCAGGATTTTTATTTATATGGTGCACACCTACCCCATAGATCCATTCTCTCATATCTAGTCCCAAATTTACTGCTCACAGCTTATCTGAGTTGAGCTGAGCTCATGGCATAGAACTACGGGACGAACTCAGGCTTCAAAGCTGTAGCACTACGGGACCAACCCTCAAAAGGTTAAGGCTACAAATATTTTTAAGTAATGAGTGTACTGTGCATTTTATTTTTGTTGTTTTTATGCCTAGTTCTATTGCTAATTTAATGTATGATAGTCTAAACATGTTTCAGGCATTTAAATTCATTTAAAAGTGAAATAAAAGGAGATTCACTTTATGGCGATTTTCACTTTATGGTAGTAGCCTGGAACCTAACGCACCATATAAGCAGGGCCCTCCTGTACTTGAAAATTATAAGGAAGAATACAATAATTTTCACTAAAAGCAATACTTAAGTTCTAAATTTTTAAAATTGTTTATGAAACTAGTACTTACTGTGTTATGTTGTGTCAGAGGCACCAACTGTAACCCAACTGAGCTCCTCCCTTCAGCCCAGAGCTCCGAATGCTCCCTATTAGAAGCCCGGTAGCCAAATTGGTAGAGCAATGGACCTGTTAATTTTGGGACCACAGTTTGAGCCTCTCATCAATCTTTGTTTATTCATTGAGAGTCATTTATTACAACTTAATCTGAGTTCATAGATTACATGATCTTGAGGGAGGTAAGAATAGATTTACTGGTAAAGCTCCTGGGCTGAAGGGAGGAGTTCAGTTGGGTTACTTTGGTGCCTCTGACAGAATACAGTACAGTAAGTACTAGTTCCAAATCTTCCTATTAGAAGCCAGGTAGCTGAATAGGTACAGCAATGGACCTGTCAATTTTGGGACTATGGTTTGAGTCTTGTCCATCCTTCTGTTTATTCATGTATATGCATATTGAATTTAGTCTATGCAAAGGACTGTTCTCAAGATATCATCCACAAAGCAGATTTTGAGAGAGAGGCTAATGTACAAGGTACTGCCTATCCCATCAGGAATACCTAATAATCAATAAATTATGAAAAGCTAATTGAAAAACATAATCTGGAGATTAATTTTACCTGTATTTTTTGAGGTTGTATGTAGTCTGAAGAACAATTGAGAGTGAGTCTTGATGCTAACTCACACTGACTTAGTCTCTCAACTGAAAAAAGTATCAATAAATAATTTTTAAATTCAAATAGATTCCCAATTTAATTTATTTATTAAGTACAGGCGGGCCCAACTTTACAGCGTTTCACTAATGCAGTGGTTTTCAATTACAGTGGACCCGCCTACTGAGCACCCCGGAAATCATACAATTATTTAAGTATAATATTGTAAGTGCTTGTGGAAGTGTATTTTTGGGGTCTGAAATAGACTAACCTACGTGACATTATTTTTTTAAGGAAGTAAATTCGTTGGTAATGGCACTTGAGCAGGCTTCTGGAATGAATTTTGCTCGTTAGGCGGGGTCCACTGTATACCCATTTGTCATTTATTTAGACTTCCTCATTCACTATAAGCAAAGGATGAAAATATTTTAAGGTAAGTAATGTGTGTACTGTATATGCAATTTTTAGGCCTAGCTCTATTGCTTACTTAATATGTGATAGTGTAAACATGTTATCAGACTTTTATATGCATTTGAAAGTAAAAAAAAAAGACTTTCAATTTACAATGATTTTTGCTTTACAGTAGTAGCCTGGAACCTAACTTGCTGTAAAAGTGGAGCCTCCCTGTATATACAGTGAGTGCATGAGTGATTACCTATTTGTAGCTACAGGAGAAAAGCTAAAATGGCTAATAACTAAAAGATTAGTTACAAAGAAAGATGAAAGGTATAAGCATTCCTTCACTGGCTTATTGGAGAAGAAGAATAGTGGAGTGTGAGCAGGAGTAATATTTTGTGAAGGGATTTTGGGAAACCTGTCAGCCCAATTTGAGCCCTGGAGGTAGGAAGTGCAATGCCTGCACTTTAAAGGAGGGGTTTGGAGTGACATCTAAACTGTCGTATCTCTGTCCTCTGCAAAGACAGTGATTACAATGTGTGAATGATGGTGAAAGTGTTTCTTTCTCTTTTGGGTCATCCTGCCTCGGTGGGAAGGCCAGCATATTGAAAAGAAAAAAATAATTAGTAGTGGATGATACCAAAATTTATGCAGATGCTGATATTCAAGTATGGCTTATAACCACCAATATCGATACCATCAAATTAGCCGATACTCATGGATACTGATGCTCAGTTTCAGGCCAATACCATCAAAATTAACCGATACCCATTCATACTGATACTGATATTTTGACACACTCTAGACATAACTATGTCAAGTTTATGAAAAAATAAGAAAGAATTGATAAAGACAATTTCCTAGCATCATCAGGAAGAATGAAGCCTTGATTATAAACCAAAAAAAAGAAAAGGTGCTGAAGAGATTCTAAAATTTTTTAACTGATTAATGATCAATGGATTAATTAATAAGGCAGCAACTCTTGCAAGCATTGGAACCTTAACAAAATTACTTAATAAATTAAATTCTGAAGACAGGGCAATTAGGGAAAGTGTTAAACTCATAGGAGGTCATATAGCTCTAGAGAATGGAAAGAATTCAGGTTCAATCCAAGGAAGGGAAGGAAAAATTCAGTTTCTTGGATCAAGAACCCTCTCTAAGGGACATCACTTATGTACATAAAATATCAAAAGCAATAGAAACGTGACAGGCATGCCAATTTAGCACTAAAAATAACAATTATAATCACATATAAAGTGAGTAGGTAGTAGGTTGGTAGACAGCAACCACCCAGGGAAGTACTACCATCCTGCCAGGTGACTGTGAAACAGAAACCTGAAACTGTTTACATGATGGTAGGATTGCTGGTGTCTTTTTCTGTCTCATAAACATGCAAGATTTCAGGTACGTCTTGCTACTTCTACTTACACTTAGGTCACACTACGCAAACATGTACACGTTTGTGTATACACACTCATCTGAGTTTTCTTTGATTTTATCTTAATAGTTCTTGTTCTTATTGCTTTTCCCTTTCATATCCATGGGGAAGTGGAATAAGAATCTTTCCTCCGTAAGCCATGCGTGTTGTAAAAGTCAACTAAAATGCCGGGAACAATGGGCTAGTAACCCCTTTTCCTGTATAGTTTACTAAAAAGAAGAAGAAAATCGTCAAAGTGGGATGTTTGAATGTGCGTGGATGTTGTGCGAATGATAAGAAAGAGATGATTGTAAATGTTATGAATGAAAAAGAAGCTGGATGTCCTGGCTTTAAGTGAGACAAAGCTGAAGAGGGTAGGAGAGTTTCAGTGGGGAGAAATAAATGGGATTAGATCAGGGGTTTCAAATAGAGTTAGAGCTAAAGAAGAGTGGCAATAATGTTGAATAATCAGTTATGGCAGGTAAAGAAGGAATATAAATGTATAAATTCAAGGATTATGTGGAGTAAAATAAAGGTTGGATGTGAAAAGTGGGTTATAGTAAGTGTTTATGCACCTGGAGAAGAGAAAGTGTAGGAGAGAGAGAGATTTTGGGAAATGTTGAGCGAGTGTGTGGGGATTTTGAACCAAGTGAGAGTAATTGTGGTTGGGGATCTTAATGCTAAAGTGAGGTAAAAATGTTGTGGATGGAGTAGTAGGTAAATTTGGGGTGCCAGGGTAAATGTAAATGGGGAGCCATTAATTGAGCTATGTGTAGAAAGAGGTTTGTAATAAGTAATACATATTTTATGAAAAGAGGATAAATAAATATACAAAAGGGATGATATAGCACGTAAGGAAAGTAGTTTGTTGGATTATGTATTGGTGGATAAAAGATTGATGAGTAGGCTTCAGGATGTACATGTTTATAGAGGGCAACGGATATATCAGATCATTATTTGGTTGTAGCTACAGTTAGAGTAAAGGTAGATGGGACAAAAGAAAATGGCAACAGCAAGTAAGAGAGGTAAAGTGTATAAACTAAGGGAGGAGGAAGTTTGGGTGAGATATAAGCAACTATTGGCAGAAAGGTGGGCTAGTGCAAGTAGGAGTAGTGGGGGTTGAAGAGAGTTGGGATAGTTTTAAAAATGCAGTATTAGAATGTGGGGCAGAAGTTTGTGGCTATAGGAGAGTGGGTGCAGGAGGAAAGAGGAGTGAGTGGTGGAATGAAGAAGTAAAGGGTGTTATAAAAGAAAAAGGTAGCTTATGAGAGGTTTTACAAAACAGAAGTGTTAGTAGAAGAGCAGAGTATATGGAGATTAAAAGAAAGGTGAAGAGAGTGGTGAGAGGGGTGCAAAAGAAGAGCGGATGAAAGAATGGGAGAGGCTCTGTCAAGAAATTTTGCTGAAGACAAGAAAAATTTTGGAGTGAGATAAACAAGGTAAGAAAGCCAAGGGAACAAATGGATTTGTCAGTTAAAAACAGAGTAGGGAGTTAGTAGATGGGGAGCTGGAGGTATTGGGTAGAGGGGGGAATATTTTGGGGAATTTTTAAATGTCGATGAAAAAGAGGCGATAATTTCATGTACTGGCCAGGGAGGTAAACATCGTTTAGGGTGAAAAGAGCAGGATGTAGTGTGGGGGAGGTCGTGAGGCATTACGTAGAATAAAGGGGGGTAAAGCAGCTGGAATTGACGGAATCTGACAGAAATGTTAAAAGCAGGGGGGATATAGTGCTGGGTGGTTGGTATTTTTTTTTTAAATGTATGACTGGGGGGAAGGTACCGGGGGTTCAGTGAGCATGTATAGTTCCTTAATATAAAGGGAATGGGGAAAAAAAGAATTAAAAATTATGGGGGAATAAGTTTACTAGTATACCAGGTAAATGTATGGCAGGTTATTATTGAAAGAATTAGAGGTAAGACAGGGGTAGGATTGCAGATGAGCGGGGGCTTTAGAGTGGGTAGGGGATTTTAGATCAAGTGTTTACAGTGAAGCATATACAGTGGCCCCCCGAGTTTTAAAAACTTCACCCCTGAAGTCTGCTCAAGTCCATTACCAAAGAATTTACCCCTTTAAAGGAAAAATTGCACGTAGGTTAGTCTATTTAACCCCCAAAAAAACCCCCCCAAAAACTTACAAAATTATACTTATATAATTCACGTTTTCCCGGGTTTTCGTTAACCGAGGCCCCTGTATGTAACAGTATTTAGATAAAGGTAGATAAGTTTTTATTGCATTTATGGATTTAGAAACTTTGATAGAGTGGATAGGGGAGCAATGTGGCAAATGTTGCAAGTGTATGGAATAGGTAAAAAGTTACTGAAGGCTGAAAAGGTTTTTTTGAGGATAGTGAGGCTCAGGTTAGGGTGTTAGGAGAGGGAGATTACTTCGGTAAAATAGGTCTTAGACAGGGATGTGTAATGTCACCATGGTTTTTAAATATTTATAGATGGGGTTGTAAAAAAATAAATGCTAGGGGGTTGGGGAGAGGGGGGGGATTAAATTATGGAGTTTAAATGAAAATGGGGTTGAAAGTTACTTTTTTTTGATGATACTTCTTATGGGAGATTCTAAAAAAAAGTTGCAAAAGGTTAGTGGACGAGTTTGGGAGTGTGTGTAAAAGGGAGAAAGTTAAAAGTGAACATAGATAAGAGTAAGGTGATGAGGGGATCAAACGATTTAAATATAGAAAAATTGGATATCACATTGGAGAGAGGGGTTTTGGAAGAAGTAAATGTTTTTAGATATTTGGGAGTTGGGGTCAGCGGATGGGTTTATGAAGGATGAGGTTAACCATAGAATTGATGAAGGAAAAAAAGGGGAGTGGTCATTGAGGTATCTGTGGAGACAAAAAAAGTTATCCTGGGGCAAAGAAGGGGAAAGCAAAATATAGTGGTACCAACACTCTTTATGGGTGTGAAGCATGGGTTTTAAATGCTGCAGCGGGGGGGGAGGCTAGGCAGTGGAGATGTCCTGTCTAAGGGCAATTGGGTGTAAATATTATGCAGAAAATTCGGGAAAGTGGAAATTAGGAGGAGGTGTGGAGTTACTAAAAGTATTTGTCAGAGGGCTGAAAGGGTTGTTGAGGTGGTTTGGTCATTTAGAGAGAATGGATCAAAGTAAATGACTTGGAGCGTATAAATCTGTAGGGGGGAAGGAAGGGGGGTGGGGTCTTCCTAGAAAGGTTGGGGGGAAGGGGTAAAGGAGGTTTTTTGGGCGAGGGGCTTGGACTTCCAGCAAGCATGTGTGAGCGTGTTAGATAAGAGTGAATGGGGGACGAATGGTTTTTTGGGGCATGACGATCTGTTGGAGTGTGAGCAGGGTAACATTGTGTGAAGGGGTTCAGGGAAACCAGTTAATTGATTTAGTTGGGCTGAGTCCTGGAAATGGGAAGTACAATGCCTGCACTTTAAAGGAGGGGTCTGAGATAGTGACAGCTGGGAGGGGCTTTTCTCCCCCTGTCGTACCCCTGACTCCTTTTGCAAAGACAGTGTTTTGTATGAGTGTGGTGAAAGTGTTGAATGATGATGAAATTTTTTTTCTTTTTGGGGATTTTCTTTTTTTTTGGGTCACCCCTGCCTGGGGTGGGAGAGGGCCGACTTGTTGAAAAAAAAAAAAAAAAAAAAAAAAAAATAAAGAGAAGTCGCAAAGATTAGTGGACAAGTTTGGGAGGGTTTTAAAGGAAAAAAAGTTGAAAGTGAATATATGCCTGTATATACAGGGGCTTTCTGCATGTACACCCAAATGTCATTCATTTTTGTACAAACACTGTATCATGCTAAAAAAAAAAGTACAGTGGTACCTTGGTATATGTCTGCTTTGGAATGAGTTCAATTGGTTACGCCCTGTTTGGACGAAAAATTTTTTCTTGGTAAAAGGGCCTTTTATTTGGAAAAAAACTCGCGTGCTAGAATTTAAATGAGCCCAAATGAGCCAACCCCAAAACCCAAAACCCTTTGTTTCCCTTTTCCCCTGGGGAAAACAAAGCCCCCGACCCCACTAGTGTCAGAAACCCCCGTTGCTCCCAAATTCAGTGAAAAACCCGCGCTGTAACTCTCTCGGGAATTTTCACGTGATTTTTTTTTTTTTCGTATAAATTTTTAGTAAATTCATTAACCGTGATTTCCCTAAGAAAGTTAATTTGTGGGGGAATTTGTGGCCAAAAGCAGTGGCTGAAAGGGACTTTGAGGGCTTTGAGGCTGTGACTATAGTGGAGGATATTGTTTTCTGGGCAGGGGCCATGGGTCTGGATGTGAGGGATGGTGATGGGAGGAGTTTGGAGGGGGGACAGGGGAAAAGCTGACCACAGAGGAGCTCAGGAACTTGAGGGGGGGAGGGGGGGAACACAGGACTAAGATGGATGCACTCTCTTCAGGCTTGGAAGAGGAGACAGAGGAAGCCCCCAAACCCTTAATCAAAGGGGAAACTTTGCCAAATGGATGGACGTCAAAAAATTTTCGGGAAATAACACCCCCCCCAAAGCCCAAACAAGCCCCTAATTTGCACTGTCTGGAATGACCAGACAATGTCCCATTTCCGAACATCCTGAGGAGGAAAAGGGAGAAGCAAAATTCTTTTGGGCAGATTTTTAGTAAAAATCAAACCTGGTGAGTTTCAACCAGGTCCCAAAAAGGGAAAAAGAGACAGAAAAGAGAAGGGGGCCTCCTTCCAAACAATAACATTTCCTCCTCCTCCCCTTTTCAGCACTATCCTAGTAGGCACTGACTCTTTTCAGCAAAGTAAAGTGAGGGTTTAAAATTTTCATTTGTTTCATCTATTTTTTTTTATTTATGTATGTATTTTAGTATCTGGAATTTTAGAATCTGGAATTCACCAGTAAAATTAAAATTCTTGTCTGAAAATCAATTTGACAAATCAAAAACCACCTACTCCTTAAAAAAAATGATCATACTATAAACTACTTTTAAAAAAGCTCATTATTACTTTCCCATATGATAATCTCAATTTTAATAATTTTTTTTTTTTTTTTTCCCAAACTTCCCCCCGAGGAGGGGGGCCCAAAAAAAAAGAAAAATCCCCAAAAAAAAAAATACTTTCATCATCATTCAACACTTTCACCACCTTTTATCCTTTAAACACTGTCTTTGGGGAGG
>WNWK01025061.1:0-28938 GCA_009830355.1 Cherax destructor
GAGGGAAGAGGAAGGAAAGGGGAGAAAAAAAAGAAGAGAATTGGGTGTGGGGGGCCTTTTCCCCGGGAAACAGGCCCCTTGAGTGTGTTCTTCAGTTGAAACATCTCGCTGATTAGAAGTTTTGAAGAATGAGGATAAACATAGTATACAAGACGGTATTTGTACTGAAAATGGGTTGGGCAAAATTTTTTTGTTAGGGGGTTTGGGGTTTTTGAGAATCACTTCCCTAGTATGGGCCCTTAGGCCTGCTTCAGTGTTCCTACTTTCTTATGTTCTTACTACTGTTTTCGTACGAGTAAAGCAAAGGTAAAAAAATATAAAGCCGAAAAAGGCTGAGAAAAACTTGACCCAAACTGGGAAATCGGACGAACAGGTAGTTAAAAAAAATTTAAACCCCCGAAAACATGGTCAAAACGGGGGTAAGAAAAAGAAAGACGACCGGAAAAGGAATACCAAGTGAGGGACGGAGCCTGGTTAAGCCAGCAGAGGGGCTTAATAGTAAACAATCCAAAAAAAATTTTAAAACAGCATTAATAGCCCTGGCGGCATGGGGCCCCATCTGAAATGTAAGAATGTAAATTAAGGAACCTAAACAACAAGTTTTTTTAGGACCTGAATTCAATATGTATAGCAAACCTATCACAGAGCATCTGCATGGAACCCACATTTGATCAGTCTTTTTGAGAACGGGAAAAGAATTTTATCTTTTGGAGTAATCTCAGAGCAAAAAAATAAGAATATTTTTTGAAAAATAATGAAGAAAATTAGCACGAGAGTGCAATTTTAAATTATAAAAAAAACACCCATTAAAAAGACATAAATTAAAAGGGAAAAAGCAAGACTCGGGCCCCAGATGAATGCTAATGAGTTTTAGGCTAGGAAGTATTAGTTCAGCCTAAGAATGGAAAGGGAATGGAACGAGTAGGG
Source organism: Cherax destructor (assembly GCA_009830355.1). NCBI lineage: Eukaryota > Metazoa > Arthropoda > Malacostraca > Decapoda > Parastacidae > Cherax > Cherax destructor. The sequence goes on from WNWK01025061.1 coordinate 928, forward strand.
GGAAAAGAACAATGTACGACATTTCCCCCTGACGAAAGAGACAAATTAAAGTGGACGAATGGAGTTCAGAAGTGGAGACCAGGGCTGGATCTCGATCCCCGCAGCTACAATAAGTGAGACTGTGAGTGCATAAACCCCTACACAAACTACGTTCTATAGAAAACTAACAATTAAAGGTTAAAAAATAAGATTGATGACGGAAGGAGACTTACAGAGAATGACAAAAAAGTATGTGAAGAACTCGACAGAAGTTTCCCAAAAATTTTAATGAGGAACGGGGCTTATTACAACCCCCCAGGAAGAAAAAAAGGAAAAGGTAAAAAAAATTTGCCAACTTCAAAAAAACCCGGAAAAATAACAACTGCTAATGAAACTTTTCAATAATAACTAAGGCCTGAAGAAAGTACAATACGAGGAAACGGATGCTGGGGGACAGGAGATATTCAGGATGGGGCCAACAGAAATGCCTAATAAATCATAGACATCAGATAAAAATATGGAAATAAAGACAGAGAAAGCAAGCAGCTACTTTACAACGTTTCTCTCTGAGTTGACATGATAAAAACTTTACCCCGAGCGAAACACAGTCCCAAAAAAAGTTCGATCTGTATACTGTGTCATTATACCCCTAAAGGATGTAGTTTATCCTTAAATCATTAAAAATAAATTACATGACATCTAAAAAACCCCAACATCAAATGATGTCCATCAAAAAATTTTGGTAGGAAATCAAGATGACTGTAATATTTTAAACTAGGGTTAAGAGTTGGGGATGTCCAAAATAGAACCGGCTGATGAAAAATTTTTATTTATAAAGATCATATAACTGATAATGATAAAAGTGAAAATATCCCTCTTAAATTTATAGTCTGTGATAAAATTTTGGGAAAAAAATTGGATGATGGTTAAAAACCAGAGTCCCGGGGAGGATATGGGTAATAAAAAGACAAGCTATTAATGGGGAGCAAAAATTTTTTTTGAGCGAAACGTTGTCTTAACAATATTTTGTTATTTTTCTTTTTCCCTTACACTGAAGAGAGACAGGAAGTGTCAACATTTCTACGGGCAAAGGTGTTAAAGACCCTCCTGGCAGCAAATTCAGCATAGCCCCCAAAGGGCCCCCTAATACCATCCCAAAACATAACTAAAAGAGAAACACCACCAGCATAACTCAACTTTTTTAGATGTGAACTCATCCCATTTAGCAAAAAGTAGTAAGGTATAGAGACTTAACAAAAAGCATTTCAAATCACCAATGCTCCAGCAGAGTAGACAAACTTAACACTTTCGTAATACCTCGTAATTTCCCCCTATTAATTGATAAAGTAGACTGGTGCACTACTGATTGCCAAAAGGGGGAGGGCACTAAACGAATGTGAATTAAAAAACTGATAAATTTTTTAACCCACACAACCAGAACAATAGTCCCCAAAAATTTTAAGGGGAACCTAAAAACCCGTTCCCCAAAACTTTATAAGCTCCACGCCTCTCAGTTTTATTTTTTTGGGATTTAAAAAAATCTACTCCGGGGAAAAAGCATTGTCAATAAATGTTCCATATAATTGCATTTCCCTTTTTACCACCGTGGCGGTTTGTCTGCATGCTTATCCGTAATTCACCATTTCATTTAAACACTTTATTCTTTATTGTGGTTAGATTTTTATTTAATTTTTATGTGAGTTAATGATAGTAGGTTCTCTTTTTTTATATTTAAAAAAATATATATTAACTTTATAATACGCCTCTGCCTTACCGTAGTAGTAGCAGAAGCCCGACTCATAAAACTCTCGGTCCTTTTATCTTGTCGGGGCTGTGGCTTTTCCCCTTATCTCTTGATCCTTTATTTCCTCGTTGTTAAAAAAATCCCTCCCTCCCTCTTCTGCCTTCATCTGTTTTCATTTCTTCTCTTCAGTCTTTCCCTGAACTTTATTCATTATCTCCCAAAGATTCACTTCCTAATTCTCTTAATCTCTTTCACAGGCTTTTCCCCAGTTCCCCATCCCCTTTTTAACTGGATGTTCATTTTTCCCACACCCGTCCTATCCCTCTCTTTCCCTCCTCCCCCCAACCTTTATGAGTATCTTATTCACAACCATCCCCCTCACCTCGTAAAAGCTAGTATCTCTCTTTCTTTTTTTTTTTTTTTTTACACACAGGGTTTTACAAGGTTAGGGTTTTGGGTCCCCAGCTTTATTGACAAGCTTTTTCAAAATTAAGGGTTCCTAACTTTTTTTGACAATTTTTTTTTTTTTTTCTCTCTCTCTCTCTCTCTTCTCTCTCTCTCTCTCTCTCCTCCCAAAGAAAAGGGGCAAAACCCGGGTGCGGACTCGACACCACCAGGGGCTTCCCCTCATTAATCTCACCCCCCCAATAAAACTTGGCCAGCGCCCCAACTTTCCAGGTCAAAGCGCTGGATCATGGGGGCTCCTGCCTCCTCACTGAGTGGCAGCCCTTTCCTGAAACTGGCCGGTATCGAGCCAAGAAGCTTACTCCCCCCAAAACCCTAAGATAATATAAGTAGTTTTGTCCATAAAGTCCTGAAAGGGATTGCAACTTCAAGGCAGAAGTTCCCGGGGGACGGAGGGCTCTGAATCATCAAGACACCAGGATTATCTCCCAGAAACGACCTCTGACTTCCCTTTAAAAATTTTTTAGGTGTTTATAGAAATTCTGCTGCTGATGCGAGTAGGTTTTTTTGTACCTCTTCCCCTCATGTGAACGGTAGCTGCTGGTTAATTGTGCAAAACCCCTATCCATCTTGTGGACACGAGTGGTTAATTTATTAAAATTTTCCCAATAAGGGTGGAAGCGGCTTGTTTATTGTCCACCACATTTCCGTCCTGTGAACTGTAGTAAAAGCAAAAAGATACATAAAAAACTCTGGCTATCTTCTTTTTAAAATAACATTCCTTGAAATATATGAGCTATTGTTCTCGCTAACATTTATTAAGTAGAAATCAGACACGTAGATTTCAAGGTAAATCCAAAAAAAGGGGTACTGCTGAAATTAAACAAAAAAGTATGTTGCAGGACCTTTTTTTGGGACAGCGTTTTGATTTGTGTAAAATTTTATCACGTCATGACGTCCCCTGCACTGAGAGTAACGTTGTACCAAGTTAAGATTATTCTATAACCCGGGGTCTTTTCATCAATAAAGTGTTCAACTAAGTGGTCGTAAGGCTGATTACATATCTTAAAATTCTGCTTACAAAAAATATATATATATATATATATATATATATATATATATATATATATATATATATATATATATATATATATATATACATATGAACCATTAATCTCTACATGCACCTGAGAGTTGAGTTTTTTTAAAGATATTCATTGATGAATTTTTTCATCAAGGAGTTGTACTGACACAAACAACCTAGGAGGGATTCAGGGAGCGTGCGCCCCCCCAAATTTAGGGGGGGGTGCCCGGGGGACCCCTGGAAACAGGTTTCTTCAGTTTTCCCCTTTTTCCCACACTTTCAGAGGCTTTTTTTCGTTCCTTTGATAAAAATATTACTGTGTGTGTGTGTGTGTGTGTGTGTGTGTGTGTGTGTGTGTGTGGGGGGAGAAACTCCCTAATTGAAATTCCCCCCAATTGTGATTGCGGGGGTCGTTTCTGGCCTCTTGACCCCGCCTCTTCAATGGTCGCTGCTAGGTCACTCTTTCTGCCCCTTTATTTTATCATACCTCTTCTTAAAGCTATTTATAAATCCTGCCCCACTACATCACTTTCCAGAATATCCACTTCCTGAAAACTTATTACTGAAAAAAAGGCCTCCTAACATCCCTCTGACTCATCTGACTCTTCAATTTAAAAAGGGACCCCTTGTTGCTGTCCCCATCTTTTGGAACATTTGCCCTGTCCACCTTGTCATTTCCTCTCAGTATTTTATATGTCGTTATCATTTTCCCTATATCTCCTGTCCTCCAATGTCGTCATATCGTTTTCCCCTTAACCTTTCTTTCGTGGTTTTCCCTTAGCTCTGGGACTAGTCTTGCTGCAAACCTTTCCTTTCTCTAATTTTTTGACGTGTTTGGGCCAGGTGTGGGTTCCAAGCTGATGCTGCATTTTCCCAATATGGGCCTGACGTGAGCGTTGCCAAAGTTTTGAACGTTTTTAACTGAGGCATCGGAACGCTATTCTTAGGTTTGCCAGGGGGCCCATATGCTGCAGCGGGTTTTCTGGGTTTATGTGCGCCTCAGGGGATGTGCTCGATATTATACTCACTCCAAGATCCTTTGGGCCTTGCATGAGGTTTACAGTTTTTTTGGCCCCGCATGTACTCTATCTTTTGTCTTCTTTGCCCTTCTCCCATCTTCATGACTTTGCATTTGGTGTGGTTAAATTCCATGGGCCAATTGCTACCAGGTCTCTTCGTAGTCCCATCTGATCCTCATCCAATTTAATTCTCCTCATTAACTTACATCATCTCCAAACAGGGGCACTTCTGAGTCTATCCCTTCCTAACATGTTACATATACCGGAAACAGCACCGGTCGTAAGACTGACCCCTTTTGGGGAAACCCCCCTTGTTACAAGCCCCCTCTTGGGGACCCCCGTCGCGTACCATTTATGTTGTTGCCTCCCCGTCAGGTATTCTCTGATCCATTTTCCTTTTTGAGTACCCGATCCTCTAAAAACTTTTACACTAATCTCTTGTGTGGAACTGTGTCGAAAGCCTTCTTGCAGTCCAAAAAAATCGGGCCCACCCAAATATCTTTTTTCCCTTTAGTGAGGTTTTATTTCTGGCCCCCCAGGGCTGTACTCCGTCTGCAGTCTTCTTTGCCCCTTTCCCCCAAACTTCATGACTTTGCACTTGGTGGGGTTGAACTCTTGTCTAACTTCAGTTACCCTGTCATTTTGGGAAAATGTGACACAAAATTTTTCCCTTCCCCAAAACCGGGGCTGGTTTTTCGGGATTAGCTTGTTCGTTTCTAGGTGCTCCACCACTCTCCTGATAATCTTCTCCATGACTTTGCATTCTATACATGTCAGTGACATGCAGTAGGGTTTTAATGCGTCATGTCTGTCAACTTTCATAAAAATTGGGACTACATTTGCCGTCTTCCACACCTCAGGGGGACTAGTTTCAATTGAGGTGTTGAAGATTGTTTTTAAATTCCCAAAAAACAGCATCTCTATATCCCTCTAAGGACCCACGGAGAGATGCCCGGTCCCACCGCCTTTAATTTTTAAGCTCACTTCGTAGCGTCTTCACCCCCCCTCGGTTGTTTGTATTTCGTCCAGCATTTGGGTTTATGTATCCCTTTTGGGTTTTTCCCCCCTATTCCGCCTTTCGGGGGTCCTTCCTGTCTCCACTTTAAAAACTGCTTTTAAAACTCATGTTGAGCCCCCACATCTTCTCGGTAAACCGGAAACTCCCTTTTTTCTTTCTCAGCCTGATTACCTGGTCCTTGACTGTTGCTTTCCTCCTGGTGGCTATACAACAGTTCGGGTGAGACTTGGTTTTAAAGCTGGGGTTTTTCGTATTACTGCTGGGCCTCCTCCTTAACTGTGCTTACTTTAGCTGGCTCTTTTGACAAATTTTTTTTATTTTCCTGTGTCCTTTGTCTTCTGTAATTTTTCTATTCCTGGGACATTTATTTTTTGCTTTCTACCCCTTTTGGATGAACCAAGGGCTCGTTCTGGTCTGTCCATTATTTCTGTCGTCCTTGGGAAAAACCCTTTCCCTTGCTCCCCTTGCATTTTGTTGTCACGTAGTCCATCATTTTGTTTGCTGATGTTCCCCCCCAATTCTTTTCCACTGAACCTCTTGTAGGAAAATCTTCATGCCTTTTAGTCCCCCCTTTTGTTTTTGGCTTCTCCCGTCCTACTCCTGTTTCCCCTCTCCACTTTAACTCTATGTATTTGAAACTCAGAACCAAGTGATCACTAACTCCGGGGGCCCTTTTCCCGTATGTGTTGTCCTCGATGTCTGAACTACTCAAGGTGAATACAAGGTCCAGTCTTGCTGGTTCATCCTCTCCTCTCTGGTAGTGTCCCTAACGTGTTGATGCATGATTTTTTCCAGTACCACCTCCATCATTTTGGGTTTTTCTTTTTATGGGTCCTCCCTGTGGCCCCAGTTTTTCCCCAATTCCTTTTGATTGAAATCACCCATAACTAGTAATTTTTCCCCTCCCCATGTCAGCCCTTCTGGCCACCTGAGCTAGTGTGTCTACCATTGCGCTGTTGCTCTCTTTATATTCTTTTCTTGGCTTCCTGCTGTTTTGTGGTGGGTTTACTTTCAATTACCACCTTAGGGCCTCCCGACAATTATTGCTACTATGTAGTCCCTTTTTTCCCATTCTGTCCATTCCTTCCATTTCCTTAAATCCCCACCGGTTTTTTATGAGCAAATCAACTCCTCCTCTCTCTCTTCCTTCTTTTCTTTCCTCAGGACCCTTTTATCCTGATGGAAAAAATCTCATTCATGATCATCCATGTTAGTTTTTGTTTCCGTGAGTGCTATGATGTTTGGGAATGTCTCCTTGATTCTTTCATGCCACTCTTTTTTCATTTTTATTTCCCCCTGCATTTGTGGCCAATAACTTTTTTTTCAATACTGTGGTCTGAGGGGGGTACGTTGGAAAGGAGAATAAAAGGGGACCTGGCAATATATTATGGGGTTGCTGTGGGGGAGTTTTAGGGGGGGTTTACAGCATGTGGGTTTAGGGGTTTGTGTACTTGGTTGCAGTGGGGTTGTTGGGGTTTAGGGCCTTCTGTAGGTGGTTCCAAGGGAGGTTGTATTTGATCTTCCTCCTGAGTCCGGGTTCCCCCTGCTCATCTCCATCCTTGCCTCTTTTTCCTCCTTGTGTCTCTGTCCCCTTTTTCCCAGTTTCTGTCTTTTTTCTTGTGTTCTGTTGCCGTTGAGATACACCTGTCAGTATGTCGATTTTCTCTTAGTCGTGCTTTCCCCTGTAGGACCCCGTTTTGACCATTTCGACTTGAAAATCATTTGATTTTAATTTTTTTCCCTTTTGCAAACCCCTCCTTTTCCCAGAAAATTTGTCAACTGGGTCATGTCGTCCTCCCCTATTGCTTTCATGATATTTTTAATCATTTTTTTTCCCCCCTGACGTCTTGCTTCGTAAGCCCTTCAACTTCTCGGACCCCATAAAAAAAGACTGACCTCTCATTTTACCCCCCCCACTGCTTTTCCCCTTTTGTATCACCTGATCCGATTAATTGCCTCCTTGGAGTTTTCCTTTCCAATCCCCCTCTCTATCTATTGCCCCATCACTCATTTTCCCCCCTCATTTTGCTTGGGAAATGTGGTCTGTTAGGGCCTCTTTCATATAGCTTATCTATTTCGTTTCTCTCAAATCTCTTCGTTTTTTTTACTGGTGTCCTCCTCCATTCCCGGGCCAAAGGGGATCTGATAGGGGCCCCTGCGTATGGCTGAATTCCATCGTTTCCTTCAGTCCCCCCGTTTATTACTGATTTTGAAATTCCTGATTAATGTCCATACTGCTCTATGGTTCTTTAGACTGTTTTGACTTTTTTAGTTCCTCCTCTAAACTCTGTATCCTGACCCTCTGCTGTGGCTTGTTGTTCCAATTTTATGGTCTCTGCAGCCATCCCTCTCCTCCATTTTTTTTAAGCTCTTCTAGCTTCCTTCCCCCTCTTGTTCCCTTTTTTTGAGTGCATGTGTGTGTGTACTACCCAAATTTGGGGTTTCAGGGGTCGATTCATAGCTCCTGACCCCGCCTCTTCACTGGTCGCCACTTTTGTCCACTCTCTACCTGCTCCATGAGTTTTATCATACCTCTTCTTAAAGCTATTTATTGCCTACACTACATCACTTTTAGAAACCCCGAAACCTATGACTGAAGAAAACTTCCTAACGTCCTTGTGACTCATCTGAAGTTTTAACTTCCCAAATTTTGACCCCCCTTTTTGCTGTGTCCCATCTTTTGGGAAAATCCTTGCTGGTGTACCCCCTATTCCGGCTTTCTGGAGTCCTTTGTTTCCACTGTAAATACTTTCTTAAATCTCATGTCGTGCTCCTCACATACTTTTTGGTCGTTTGAGCCCCCCACCTTTTTTCCTCAGTTTGGGATTACCTGGTCCTTGACTGCTATCTTCCTCCTGATGTGGCTATAAAACAGCTTTGGGTGGGTCTTGACTATTTATTTTTCCTTACTGTCGCTTGGCCCCCCTCCTTATCTATGCATACTGTTTCTGGCTCTTCGACTGATCTTTTTTATTTTCCTGGGTCCTTTGTCTTCTGTACTTTTTCCATTCTCTAGGTTTTTTTTGCCTCCCTACACCTTTGGGTAAACCAAACTCGTTTGGCCCCCTTTTTATTATTTATGTTTCCCTTGGGAAAAAAATTTTTCCCGCCTCCTTGAAATTTTGTTTTACGTAATCCCATTTTATTTACTGACTTTCTTTCCAAATTTTCTTTCCAATTGAACCCCACAGGAAGGGTTTCCCCATACCTGTGTAGTTCCCCCTTTTTTAGTTTGGCTTTTTCCAATACTTCTATTACCCTCTCCAAATTTAAATCCTTTTCCCAAACCAAAAAACCCCCATGATCCCCCCATCCAACCTTTTATATTGATTCCTCAAGTCAAAACACACATCACAAACCCCATGCGCACAAATGTGCACAGCCACTAATCGTTGGGCTCAAACATATAAACGGGAAAACCCCCCACTCCCCAAAATAAACTTTCCTCCTTTTTCTTCCACCCTTTCTCCTCCTCTTCCTCCTCCTCCCCTCCTCATCTTTTTCCCCTTTTTCCCCTTCCCCCCCTCTTTCTCCCCTTCTTCCCCTGCCTCTTTCCCCCCTTTTCCTTTCCCCTCTCTCGATCCTTTTTTCTACCCTTCCTCCCCCCCTTTTTTCACTTTTTTCCCCCCTCCCCCTCCCCTTTCTCTCCCTCTTTCACCCCCCTTCCCCCCTTCCCCTTTCCCCAAAACCCGTTTCCCCCCTCCCCCCTCCCCATTTTCCCACACCCCCACACACACACACACACTCCCGGGTAAGGTAGGCAGGGTGTCTATTAGACTTTGTGTGCTAGAGAGAACAATAAAAAAAATTACATTCACTAGGGAAAGAAAATGTCTAAAAAATAAAAAATTTTTATTCAAAAAATTAGGGCTGGGTGAGTCTACTAGGCCTCACAAACACTACACGCACACAAAAGTGTGAGAGAGCAAGGGGTTGTGCATTCACACACATGTACATGAACCGTTTTAAAGGCTGATTCCTCCCACCTACATTCTAACCCAAACCCTCTCAGACACACATTCCCCCCCACACTATCCCACACTCCTTCTCCCCCCACTCCCTCACGCCCCACACCCCTCTCTATTCCTTTTCAAACCCCTCCCCCCTTTTTTCCCCCCTTCCCCTCCCCCTTTTTCCCTTTTCCCCCACTTCCTTCCCCCCCTCTTTTCCCCACCCCATCCTTCCCCATCTCTCTCCCCCCTCTGCCACTGTCCTTCCCTCCCACCTCCCGTTCCTCTCCCCCCCCACTACCCCCCAACCTTTTTACAAAAAAGGTATGATAAAGCTCATGGCGCAGGGAGAGTGACCCAGTAGCTGCCAGTGAAAGAGGGGGGCCAGGACTATGAACTCGACACCTGCAACCACAACTAGGTGAGTAACTGGGGGGAGTAAAACACACACATCAACCCCAAAAAACTGCTGCAGCATACGGGCTCCCAAAAATAAGAACAGCATTCCGACATCTTAATAAGGAATCGTTCAGGACCCTGTACACTGTGTACGTTAGGCCCATATTGGGGTATGCAGCACCAGTTTGGAACCCACACCTTGCCAAGCCCTGAAGAAACTTAAAAAAGTGCAAAAAGGGTTTTCAAAAAAGACTTGTCCCGGAGCTAAAGTATGGGGCCCCCGAGGAGAGCTTAAGGGAAACCCTGACGACACTGGATGACAGGAGAGAAAGGGGGACATGATAACGGCAAATAAAATACGGAGAGGAATTGACAAGGTGGACAGAGACAGAATGTTCCCGGATGGGACACAACAAAAGGAGACACAGTTGGAAGTTGAAGACTCAGATGAATCACAGGGATGTTACAAATATTTCTTCAGTCACAGTGTGGTCAGGAAGTGGAATAGGTTGGGAAGGATGTAGTTGAGGCGGGGACCCTTATAGTTTTAAAAGAAGAGGTATGATAAAGCTCAGGGTTGAGGCGAGTGCCCCGTGGGCCAGTGAAAAAGGGAGGCCAGGACCCATGACTCGCCCCCTGCAACCACAACTAGGTGAGTACAACTAGGCGAGTACACACACATCACAAAAGATCACACAAAAACATGTAAGTTTTTTTTTTTGAGGTGAAAAAAAATGGGGTACCAAAGATCAGGATGGAGAACCAGGGGGCTGGGGGGATGAACCTGGGAGGGAGGATTGGGTGGCAGAGCTCAAGAAAAAGGGGGGAAGAGTGGGGGAAGGGGAAAATAGAAGCATTTAGCAAGAGAATGGGGGGAGGATAGGTGCAGAGAGCAGGAAATGGGGGCCAAGCCCTAGCAGAGAAGCCCAGGTGAAGTGCTTACAAGGGAACTAAAAAAAACTAACCAGTCTAAAAGAAACCGGGAAAAGCAGTACAGGCATAAATCCCAAAAACTGCTACATCAGTCACAAGAGGTATCCCCGAGAACAAAGGAGCTATACTGTATGGGGGGCCCCATCAGACCACTGTGGAGCCCCAAGAAAGACCGGGGGCACATCAGGAACAAATGAGGGTACTAAAGAAAATGAAGGTGCTAAGTTTTATGCAGAGGCCCCAAAAGACCTCAACAGTGCCAAGGAAAAGCTAGGAAGGAAAAAAGTCAGACCACTGAGCACATGGACATCAGCTAGAGAAGAGATTGAAGAATGGAATGCTTCAATGGCGGCAACTAAATTGTTCGGGGGATGCAAAGGGAAATGCAGTGGTAGTACGAAAGAGGGGGGTCATTTTTTGCCCTACGGGCTCCAGGAAGTTGAAGGGAAAACTTGTGAAGCAAGCAGACAGAAAAAAAAAAAAGAGATTGAAAGTATCCTAAAAGCAAAGAAGAGAACGATATGACCCAGTTGAAAATTTTTTCTGAGAATTCGGTGGTTTAAAAGGGGGAAAAAAACCGGCCACCCAAAAATTATTTTCAAGGAAAAATCAGCCCCGAAACAGGATCCTAAAAAAACCCTAAGGAACATCCCAAAAGTACCAGAGGGTACCTCGACGGCAACAGAACACATGGAGAAAGGCAAAAACTAAAAAAGGGGGGGCAAAGATGGAAGGAAGAACGAGGGAAAAGTCAGAAAAGGAGCGGGAAAAACCCAGCCCTCAGGAGGAAATGCAAATACATCCTCCTTCAGAACCACCCACAGAAGGACCTCAACCACGACAACACCATTGCAACCAAACAATCTAAAAACCCAAAACCCCAAAACACCGTCCCTCTGCCCCCTCATCCCTCATCACAAACTTCCCCACAGCAACACCCCATAGTTCCCCACCAGGACTCCCATCCCCCAACCCCACTTTTTTCCCAGACTACAGTTTTAGAAAAGAAGTTGAAGGTTTGGTATAGAATGCGGATGGGAAAAACAAAAAAAATTTAGGAGTGACTCACATGGGGGAAAAAAAGTTACTAGTTACCTGGAGTTTACCTGGGGAGAGTTCCGGGGGTCGCCCCCGCGGCCCGGGCTGTGACCAGGTCTCATGGTGGATCAGGGGCCCGATCAACCAGGCTGTTACTGCTGGCCGCACGCAGTCCAACGTACGAACTACAGCCTGGGTGGTCAGGTACCGACTTTAGGTGCATGTCCAGTGCCTGCCTTAAGACAGCCATGGGGCTATTGGTAATCCCCTTTTTGTATGCTGGGAGTTGTTATGGGAGATTTCAATCCAAAAGGGGATTGATTAGGAAAAACCCGGAACCACATGGGGGTCGCAAAAAATGGAGAGCCAAGATGATTGATGTGGTAATTTTAAAACCCCATGACCCTTTTTATGGACACTACCAGAGAGAGAAAGAAAATGAACCAGCAAAATAGCACAACTACAATGTAGGTAGTGCTCTGGAAACTCAAAACTCTTTGATAAGCATCCCGGGCACCTAAATAATCATAAGCGATGTTGCAGTTTATTATATTCTTGTTGGTCTGCAATTTTGGGCTGAGAAACTTCTGCTGCAGCAGTGTGTTGTCTTATCTGGGGAAAAATGCATGGACATTCACTCATAATTTTCTACTATACTCTTCCGTACACTTGTAACTAATATTCTGATATACTTTAATGTATACATTTAATATTTTATTATAATTTATGATACACTTATTCTATTATACTCTGACAAATTTGTACTGTTCCATTATTTTTTGGATATACTTGTATGTTTTTTTTATACTCTTCCGCATGATGCACTTGTATTATTCTGTTATGTTCTTCTGCATGACAGACTTTTTATTTTTTCTGTAATACTTTTTCTGCATGAGACTTTTTCCCAAACTTTTTATTTTGTGATGCTTCCCGCAATTTTTTAGTATACTCTTGGGTGCACTTCTAATGTTCTATTATGTACACTTGTAATATTCTGCTGTACTCTCTGATACTATATAATAACACATAATCTCTGATATACTTGCAATATTATGTAACACTTCTTGATTCACATATAATATTTTCCCTAAATAATTCCCCTTTAAAATTCGTGTATTTTTTTTGAGGAATTTTAACCTTTTTCCCTAGATCTCTAAAAAAAGACTTGTAGTAATATTTTCTAAATCTCTTCATAAACCCTTTTAAAGGGGAAAGAAATATATTATTAATTTTGAATTTTAAGCAGAAAAAACAACATAATACATCATGACAATGAACTACAATTACATATTCACTTTTATTTTTGTAAGATCTGTTGGTCTAAAAAAGTTGTTTGGTTTTTGGGGGAACCCGGGAACGTAACCTTTTTTTTCCCCATAAGTTTTTCCCAGTTTGTCTAAAAAATTTTTAACTAAAATGGCGTTTTCAGGAACGTTACTACCGTGTTAAACGACGGTCTACTGCATAATATGCAATACGCTTTTGGCTCTTTTTAAAAAGATGTATCTTGATGCCTGGGATTTTTTACATCATATCCCCGGTTGGCCATTTCAGTCATTACATTTGTGTGTACTCCTGTTACATGGTTTTTTGAAATTTAATTTTCCCCTATAAAAAGGAAATTAACTTGAAAAATACACAAATAAGAGACATATGAGAAAAGAAACTAATGACGATGTTTTTTTCCAACGGTGATAACTATTAATGCTCCGCCGGACCGAAACGTCGTCATGTTTATTTCCCCCCTCACGGTATTTTTCATCTTCATTCCCTTTAAAAAATTTGCATTTGATTTTTTTTAAAATGTTCGTTTCAAATCCTAAACATTAATATACTCTTACGGTATAAATATGAGTACATATATGACATGTTAAGCATTACAGTTTTCCCAGTTACAGATGTACTTCTATAGCCGTATGGATAAAAAGTAATTTCCTTCTGTTTTACACTCATTACAAACTTCAGTGGTGTCACTTGCCCTTTTGAGAAGGGTGAAGAGCTCTTGATCAAAGGTGCTGGAACGACCTTTTTCTTCATGGATCAGACCTGATTACATTCCATTCCCCAGGGGTATGACCCCCACAGATTTAACGCTTTTGATGATATTATTATTATTGATATTATTATTAATTTTTTATTATTGGTTTTTGTTTTTTTATTATTATTATTGTTAAAAATTTTTTATTAATATTTCAGTAACACGTGGAAAAAACAATGACAGAAACATTCGCATGTACACACAAACAGTTAAAACACATAAAAAAATACAAATAAAAACAAACATACTTTAACAAGCTAACACGAGGGACTTGCGAATGATAAAAACACCAGATAAAAAAAATTTGATAAAAAAACCAGATACAAACATTAGATAAAAACAGAAATAAAAGATGGAAAAGAGTAAAAAAAGCGCAAGACACGAAAAAGCAACACAGTGTGGAAGACAAAGGGTAAGAGACAAAAGGGGAAAAGACAAAAGGGGAAGAGACAAAGGGTAAAAGACAAAAGGGGAAAAGACTAAGGGCAAGAGACAAAGGGTAAGGGGGTAAGAGACAAAAGGGGAAGAGACTAAGGGCAAGAGACAAAGGGCAAGAGACAAAGGGCAAGAGATAAAGGGTATGAGACAAGGGGCAGAGACAATCAACGAGACAATCAGCAAGAGACAAATACCAGCAGACCATTAAAAAACCCAAAAAAAAACCCGTAAAAAAAAATGCAATATAGGGATGCAAAACTCATATAAATTCTAAATGTTGATATTACAAAGTCTTAGACATTCATTCCAGACTCAGTGATTCATAACAAATATTTTAACAACGGTGTATTAAAAAAACCTAACTCCAAGTGGATTTGGGTATACAATCATTAACATAACGTTAATGTTGCATATCATTCGTGGTGTGAAACATTGCAAAGTAAAAATATTATTTAAATTGCTAAATAAAGGATAACATTATTATTGAAAATAATACACGTATATTTACTGAAATCTTTTAAAATATTACAGGGAAAAAAGGAATATTTTCGTCACTGGAGGAATTATTATTTATAAATCAGAGTAACTGAATTTTTTTTTCGATATAAAATCATATAATTCTCAGAAAACAGACTTATGCAGAAAATAATAAGAAAATTCAATTCTCTCTGGTATTGACATGTTTATAAAACTGCCCAATAACCATTTTGCAATACCCAGCAGCGGGAGTGACAAAACCCCGTTTTGTTTCAGTTGTAGAGTGTGAATAATTGATCAATACACACAAGGAAACACTGTGTATCCGCCCCCTCCACCATTTACATGCAGAAAATATAAACAAAAGCTCCCCCCACACACACACACACACACACACACACTATTCCCACGGGGCGGAAAAATTTTAAGTGTTTCCACACACACACACTCACACATACATACAACAGGCCTAGTGTCAAATCGACATGTGCCTGGGGCAAAATGGTAACTAAAAAAAACACACACACACACACACACACACACAGGCGGCAGGGCCATGCATAGTTTTTTAAAACGAGATTTGATAAAGTTATGGAGCAGGGGAGAGAGGACCTAGTAGTGATCAGTGAAGAGGTGGGGCCCGGGCCTATGACTCGACCCTGCAACCACAAATGGTGAGCACACAAAACGGGAAACAGAATATGAGAGACCCATGGCCTCCAGCCACCACCAAAAAAGGGACTGAACTTCCAGGAACTTGTGGATACAGGTAGTGAGAACAGGTGAAGAAAGGAAAGTCAGTTTTTTAAAAAGGGGATGAAAGTAGTTCCTGAATGCAGTGTAGGGAAAAAGGAACTAAAAGGGAAAAGGGAGGAGAGAATGAAATTAAATAGTTAGCAAGGAACCCCCGGGGGGGAGAGAACATACCCAGAAGAGGGGGAAACAGCAAAGGCAAAGAGATTCATTGAATCAACTAGAATGAGGCGAAACAAGAAAAGAAAAAGGTCATGAAAAAAACTATATGAGGCGATAAACTTAAGAGAGAGGTAAGTCATTTAGCTAAAACAAATAACAAGAGGAGGAGAGAGCTGAGCCATTATTTAAGAATGACAAGGGCCAAGTCTAAACCGAAGCTGCGTCAAAACCCGTATCAGAAAAGACGACACAAAAAGGTCAAATCTTCGACTGAAGATGGGAGGAGAGCTTGCAAAATGGCAACTCTGCGGCGTGTTAACTATTTAAAGAAGTCTTCACGAGGACTCAGGATCATTCCCAAAATTTAAGTGGGGAAAGGGTACACCGATAGGTATTTGAATTTAGACACCATACGCTACGAAAAAGAGGAAAAAAATATTATGAAACCAGATACATTTAAGGCACTGGGACATGGTAAGGTGTCTCCATGGATTCTCGAACGAAGAAACATTTTCCTAACCACTAAATGAGATCTACAACATGACACTAGACACGGGGCAATTTAAACGACAGAGGGGGACAGGAAAGAAGGATGGGGGGATTGATTTTCTTTGACTGCAAACCAAAAAAAAATTTGATACTGGACATCACAAAGACTTGGACAAAATCTTGTAACAGGGTAGAAATAAAAAGGGGAAAGTAATTTGGGGATTAAAGTATCTTAGGGAGAGGAAGCAAAGAATGAGTATTGGAAGATACGTCAGAATGGGGGAAGAACACAAATGGTTTTGCATTGGCCCAAGAAAAAATTTTTTTAGAAACCAAAAGGAACCTTTTGGGGATGAACTTTTACCTTTAGGAACAAAAAAGGACAAATAATTTTGGAAAAATGGACTGGTCAGGAAAAGTGGGGGTTTTGTTTACCCCCAAAGTTATGAATATGGGAGAAAACAAGGACCCGGGGTATAGACTGGGGAAAAAAAATGCCTACCTCACCCAAGAAAACCTAGGAGTGAGCATAGTGCCTAGTATATCACTAGGGGCTCACATCAACAGAATAACCTCTGCGCCAATGCTCATCTGGCAAATCTAAGAGTAGTCTTCGGGATCCTTGATAAAGTCATTTCGTGCCCTTCATAATGTCATTCCCTTTGAGTTTCCAGCACCAGAATGGAATCCACAGTGGGAAAAAAGCATATTAAGCAACTGAAAATTTTGGGAAGGGGTATAAGGGGTTATTTCCCAGAACATAGGGTTAAG
The DNA here is from genome assembly GCA_009830355.1 of Cherax destructor. Classification (NCBI taxonomy): domain Eukaryota; kingdom Metazoa; phylum Arthropoda; class Malacostraca; order Decapoda; family Parastacidae; genus Cherax; species Cherax destructor. The sequence continues at coordinate 17,625 of WNWK01025061.1, forward strand.
AGCTGGGAGAGGTTAATAGAAATAAATCAAAACACCTGCAGGAAGAACCAGGAGAAATATAATAATGGCAAAAAAAATACTCAGATGAATTGAAAAAGTAGGCAGGTAGGGGCTGCTTGAGGGCGGGAAACAGGTACTCGGGAGGACGGATGGAATCGGGCCGCATGTTAACAGTTGGGGCCAGGAGCTAAGATTCGGCCCCTGCTGCTACATATAGGGGAGTACCTCCTTCGGGAAAATCTCTAAAAATACGATTTTTTTTTAAAACGTGATGGACAGCTAAAATATATAATAATATATAATTTTCGTTGCGTGAATAACAATCCTTCATCTACAGTTTTTAAAATTGGGAAAATCCTAAATTTTAACTGCGACCTATAAGTTAAAAAAGAGAATCATCAAATAACATTAGAACTGCTGGTGACACCTGCCCACAACAGCTGGTGTGTTTTCAGTTTGCATTATCTAGAGTATATTTTCTAAAAATTAATGCAAAATAATTTTTTTATAAATAACTGAAATGGTCTGGATAATATTCTTTAAAGGGGAACCAATTTCAGGAATGTAAAGTACAAAGATAACGGTGTGGAAGACTGTAAGTGGACTTCTCCCCAAAATAAACATTTACAAGCTCACAAAAAGCAAGTCTAGGTTAAAAAAATAAGATATTGTAAAAAAGTTGGGAAAATATTTTCAAAGAGAACAGAGGAAGCGAGGAACATGAAAAATTAAATCGTTTGTGAAAAACCCAAAAATGTTTCAGCAATTGTGATGTATATTGTCGTGCCGAATAGGTAAGCGAATTTTGGTTTAAATAGCAACGCTCTTCTTGCCGAATAAGGAAAATTTGTGTATACAATGTTTTAAAAAAATTCTGAACCTAACGAAAAAAATATATTTCATTGTGTCTGTTTATTATTAAATGATTGTAAACTTATCTAAAATATATTTAGTTGGATTAGGGAAAATTTTTGCGTTTATTATAAAAAGGTTAAGTTTTCTAAGGCTTTTTTGGTACAAAATTATTAATTTTACATTAACATAAAAAAATATGTATCTTTAAACATATAAGAAAATTATAAAAGAATTTAAATTTTTAAATGTTTCTTGTTAACCCAGTTTTACCTATTCAGCATTTGGCGTTTGGGAGGGACTTCTAAACTGTCGTATCGGGCGCCTCTGCAAAGACAGTGATTATGTATGAGTGTGGTGGGTTGAATGATGAGAAAATATTTTTTGGGGGGGTTTTCTTTTTTTTGGGTCACCCTGCCTCGGGGGGAGACGGCCTTCTTTTTGAATATATATACTATATATAAAAAGTATTGAAACCCACGAACTATTGGTATTTAACCAATAACAACACTGCGACTAGCCGGTGAATCGAACCCGTGTTGTTTTAGCCAGCCTCATGGTGAGTGAAAATTAACGACGCTCTAACCCACTGGACTATACAATACTCGAAGATAGCACCCGGCAGAGCTGGTGTTTTTCCGTGATCAGAGGACATACGTTGGTGTGGGGTGCCTCTTAATGGTATCTCAGGTGTTTGTCACAGTGTTAAGCACCTGAGATACCATTAAGACGCTGAAAAAGACACAACTGAGATGAAACAGTATTTAAAGTAAACAATATAAATTAAACATAAATTAGGATTTTGAAAAGGATATAATTAATATATGGGGACAATCAAGAAACGAATAAATTTGTGTTTAAATTTACAACGTTTTAAGAAGATGAAAACACAAAGATAGGAGAAATGAAGACATGAAGATATAAATAATATTCTTTCCCAAATCCTTAACTCCGACATTCAAACTGTGATAAGATTCCCATTTCTGGGGCATCATCCCTTAAAATGCCCCGTTCTTCAGTGACGCTGTTTTGTTTTTCCGTTCTTCAGACTCGCTGTTTCATCTCACACAGAATACCTCCCTCAGATGTTGCATCTGAATATCGTTTCATAAACAAGTATTCTATATTCACTACGACAGTCCTTCCATCGCCAAGACTTGTGGGTGCGTCTTTTGGGGGAAAAAATATATTTCTCCTTTTAATTGTTCACTAGAAATTTGCATTTACTTACAGCAACAAATTATTTTCTTAGGTTAAAAATCCACTGACTGCAGTGGCCATTACACTATATATGCACTCGTGATATCCACTAAGATATCTATTCTAATATCATCAACCGTTAAATGAAATATTAGTGGAAGATTTAATATATGATATAAAGTTATCAAGCAAGTCATGCTAAAATTATCCCAAACGAAAAAATATACGTGTATATATTTAATTTTATCTAAGAAAGTTTGGAATATATTCGTGAAGGAATTATTTTCTCAAAATGAAAGCTGCTTAATTTTATCGATATCAGAATATAAATTCTCCGAAAACAAACTTACCTACAGAAAATAATAAGAAATTTTTTCCCTCTGGTAATAACGTGTGTTATAAATGACGACATAAACTATTTGCAATATCCAGCAGCGGGAGTGACAGAACCCGTTGGTTTTTCAGATTGTAGAGTGTGAATAATTGATCAATACACCACGGGAAACACTGTGTATCCGCCCGCCCCCCATCCATGTTACATGCAGAAAAATATATACAAAGCACATATCACTCCTTTTTTTATTTTTGCTGAATATTTTCTTATGAATTTTAACAGAACAGAAAAATATGTAATAAATATTAAAGTTTTCGAAAACAAATTCTGAATAACGGGAGCCATTTCCCGGAAAGGCGTAGAAAATACAGCAGTAACAAGGTGGTGGATGGTCTGAAGGTGACGTAGATGGACTGAGAGGTGACGTAGATGGACTGAAAAGAAGAAGTGAATAAAGAATGTTGAGCCAAAAGGTACCTAATAAGAAACGAAAAAAAGGGGGAGGAGAATTTTTTTTTTTTTTTGCTAACATACATGAAAATTTAAATAACTTTTTTAATTTTTCCCTATATACCCCCTTTTTTATAGTATAAAAACATATTCTCTAAAGTGATAATACAAAGGGTTTTTAAAAATTGACCCCAATGGAAATAAGTCCCCCTGACTTTTGGGTTATCCTAGGTTCTCTACACATATGCTGCTATGTTGATAATTTATGTAACTGTATTTGTTATACCTGAAAAAACCAAAACGACCCAAGGACGTGAGGAGCAGCAGAAGGTGGCCATGAACCAGGGCCTCCGGGGCCTCACACGGGGGGGGGTCCCTATTGACCTCCCCTGGCCCTGTGTAACTAACGAGGCTCTCTCTGATTATACGCCATTCCTTTTCCCCGTCAACTGGTGAGGGTTTTATAGGCGCTTTAAAGGGGGAATTCAAAGAGAAATATCTCGGAGCGGGGTGTAATTGAGTTTTATAACCGGACAGTCGTGAAGATAGTCGTTAGCGAGAAGTTGCGAGTCACTCTCCCCCCTCTTATCTCAGTTTCAAATATATATATATATATATATATATATATATATATATTTTTTTTTTTGTCGTCCCAAAATTGGGAAAACTTGCGATTTTGGTTTAAAAAGCAACCTCACCTTGCCATATAAGACAAGTGAAAAAAATTTGTATGCAAAAATTTCAAAAACATTCTGAACATAACAAAAAAAAATATATTTCATTGTGTTTGTTTATTATTAAAATTAATGTTAACGTATCTAAAATATATTTATTTGGGGTTTAAAAGGGTAAATTAAATTGCGCTTGTTGTACTAAGGTTAGGAAAGGTTTTTCAAAGTTTCTCTTGGTACAAAATTATAAATTCTTACATTACAATAAATGAAAAAAAAATATTTAAACGTATAAAGAAAAATTTTAAAAGGGCTTAAAAATTTTTGATGAGTTCTTGCTAATTGACCAGTTTTACCTAATCGGCACGACAAAAAAAATATATATATATATATATATATATATATATATATATATATATATATATATATATATATATATATATATATATATATATATAATAAAAGAGGGGGGTAGGGAAAAAAATATTGAAAAAGCTCCGGGGGGGAACCTTGGGTTTTCCCCCGAAATAAGTTTTTCTTCTTTTTAAAATAGGGTCCCCCGTCAAGTTCTTGAGGTGGTACCTTTTACTTATATATATATTTATATATATATATATATATATATATATATATATATATATATATATATATATATATATATATATATATATATATATATATATATATATATAAAAATTTAGGAATTCCCAAAAGCAGGCGAAATATTCCCAAAAACCCGATCTCTGGCCGACGGAGACTCACCCAGAACCGGGACAGGAAACCCCCGTCGGTAAAGCACTGCGTTCCTGTCACGGTTCGTAGGGTGGGCTCCGTCGGCCAGAGATCAGTGTTTGTTTATTTCCCTTTGAAATTCCTAGCATTGTAAAAAACTCTGGGTTTTGTCGATGCATGCAGGGGGTGAGATGAAAAACTGTAAGCCACCTGCCTGAAAGCTGGGTGCCTTGGATCAACGTCTAGCGTGAGCTGGATACCAAGGTATTGTCCAGTGTGGTACGGTCGGTAAAGCACTGCGTTCCTGTCACAAGGTTCGTAGGGTCGAGTCTCCGTCGGCCAGAGATCAGTGTTTATATATATATATATATATATATATATATATATATATATATATATATATATATATATATATATATATTTTGTGATATTTTGTATATTATATATATATATATATATATATATATATATATATATATATATATATATATATATATATATTATATTTCAAAGTTTCAACGTCTCCCACCGAGGCAGGGTGACCCAAAAGAAAGAAAATCCCCAAAAGAAAAACTTTCATCATCATTCAACACTTTCACCACACTCATACATAATCACTGTCTTTGCAGAGGAGCTCAGATACACAGCTGAGAAAAGTCCTCCCAGCTGTCACTATCTCAGACCCTCCTTTAAAGTGCAGGCATTGTACTTCCCTTTTCCCAGGACTCAAGTCCAACTAAATCAATTAACTGGTTTCCTGAATCCCTTCACACAATGTTACCCTGCTCACACTCCAACAGATCGTCATGTCCCAAAACCATTCGTCTCCATTCACTCCTATCTAACACGCTCACACATGCTTGCTGAAGTCCAAGCCCCTCGCCCACAAAACCTCCTTTACCCCTTCCTCCAACCTTTCTAGGACGACCCTACCCGCCTTCCTTCCCTACAGATTTATACGCTCTCCAAGTCATTCTACTTTGATCCATTCTCTCTAAATGACCAAACCACCTCAACAACCCTCTTCAGCCCTCTGACAAATACTTTTAGTAACTCCACACCTTCTCCTAATTTCCACATTCGAATTTTCTGCATAATATTTACACCACATTGCCCTTAGACAGGACATCTCCACTGCCTCCAGCCTCCTCCTCGCTGCAGCATTTGCAACCCATGCTTCACACCCATATAAGAGTGTTGGTACCACTATACTTTCGTACATTCCTTCTTTGCCTCCATGGATAACGTTTTTGTCTCCACAGATACCTCAATGCACCACTCACCTTTTTTCCTTCATCAATTCTATGGTTAACCTCATCCTTCATAAACCCATCTGCTGACACATCAACTCCCAAATATCTGAAAACATTTACTTCTTCCATAATCCCTCTCTCAATGTGATATCCAATTTTTCTTTATTTAAATCGTTTGATACCCTCATCACCTTACTCTTATCTATGTTCACTTTAACTTTCTACCTTTACACACTCTCCCAAACTCGTCCACTAACCTTTGCAACTTTTCTTTAGAATCTCCCATAAGCACAGTATCATCAGCAAAAAGTAACTGTGTCAACTCCCATTTGCATTTAATTCTCCATAATTTAATCCCACCCTCTCCCCAACACCCTAGCATTTACTTTTTTACAACCCCATCTATAAATATATTAAACAACCATGGTGACATTACACACCCTGTCTAAGACCTACTTTTACCGGAAGTAATCTCCTCTCTCCTACACACCCTAACCTGAGCCTCACTATCCCTCATAAAAACTCTTTACAGCCTTCAGTAACTTACTACCTATTCCATACACTTGCAACATTTGCCACATTGCTCCCTATCCACTCTATCATATGCCTTTTCTAAATCCATAAATGCAATAAAACTTCTCTACCTTTATCTAAATACTGTTCACATATATGCTTCACTGTAAACACTTGATCTACATCCCTACCCACTCTAAACCTCCTTGCTCATCTGCAATCCTACTCTCTGTCTTACCTCTAATTCTTTCAATAATAACCCTGCCATACACTTTACCTGGTATACTCAGTAAACTTATTCCCCTATAATTTTACACTCTCTTTTATCCCCCTTCCCTTTATAAAAGGAACTATACATGCTCTGCCAATCCCTAGGTACCTTCCCTCTTTCATACATTTATTAAACAAAATACCAACCACTCCAGCACTATATCCCCCTGCTTTTAACATTTCTGTCATGATTCCGTCAATTCCAGCTGCTTTACCCCCTTTATTCTACGTAATGCCTCACGCACCTCCCCCACACTCACATCCTGCTCTTCTTCACTCCTAAACGATGTTGTACCTCCCTGGCCAGTACATGAAATTATCGCCTCCCTCTTTTCATCGACATTTAAAAGTTCCTCAAAATATTCCCGCCATCTACCCAATACCTCCAGCTCCCATCTACTAACTCCCCTACTCTGTTTTTAACTGACAAATCCATTCGTTCCTAGGCTTTCTTACCTTGTTTATCTCACTCCAAAATTTTTCTTGTTTTCAGCAAAATTTCTTGACAGATCCTCTCCCATTCTTTCATCCGCTCTTTCTTTTGCACTCTCTCACCACTCTCTTCACCTTTCTTTACTCTCCATATACTCTGCTCTTCTACTAACACTTCTGTTTTGTAAAAACCTCTCATAAGCTACCTTTTCTCTTTTATCACACCCTTTACTTCTTCATTCCACCACTCACTCCTCTTTCCTCCTGCACCCACCCTCCTATAACCACAAACTTCTGCCCACATTCTAATACTGCATTTTTAAAACTATCCCAACTCTCTTCAACCCCCACTACTCCTACTTGCACTAGCCCACCTTTCTGCCAATAGTTGCTTATATCTCACCCTAACTTCCTCCTCCCTTAGTTTATACACTTTTACCTCTCTCTTACTTGCTGTTGCCATTTTCCTTTTGTCCCATCTACCTTTTACTCTAACTGTAGCTACAACCAAATAATGATCTGATATATCCGTTGCCCCTCTATAAACATGTACATCCTGAAGCCTACTCATCAACCTTTTATCCACAATACATAATCCAACAAACTACTTTCCTTACGTGCTATATCATACCTTGTATATTTATTTATCCTCTTTTTCATAAAATATGTATTACTTATTACAAACCTCTTTCTACACATAGCTCAATTAATGGCCCCCCATTTACATTTACCCCTGCACCCCAAATTTACCTACTACTCCATCCACAACATTTTTACCCACTTTAGCATAAGATCCCAACCACAATTACTCTCTCACTTGGTTCAAAACTCCCCACACACTCACTCAACATTTCCCAAAATCTCTCTCTCTCTCTACACTTCTCTCTTCTCCAGGTGCATAAACACTTACTATAACCCACTTTTCACATCCAACCTTTATTTTACTCCACATAATCCTTGAATTTATACATTTATATTCCTTCTTTACCTGCCATAACTGATTATTCAACATTATTGCTACTCCTTCTTTAGCTCTAACTCTATTTGAAACCCCTGATCTAATCCCATTTATTTCTCCCCACTGAAACTCTCCTACCCCTTCAGCTTTGTCTCACTTAAAGCCAGGACATCCAGCTTCTTTTCATTCATAACATCTACAATCATCTCTTTCTTATCATTCGCACAACATCCACACATTCAAACATCCCACTTTGACGATTTTCTTCTTCTCTTTTTAGTAAGCTATACAGGAAAAGGGTTACTAGCCCATTGTTCCCGGCATTTTAGTTGACTTTTACAACACGCATGGCTTACGGAGGAAAGATTCTTATTCCACTTCCCCATGGATATGAAAGGGAAAAGCAATAAGAACAAGAACTATTAAGAAAAAATCAAAGAAAACTCAGATGAGTGTGTATACAATAAACGTGTACATGTTTGCGTAGTGTGACCTAAGTGTAAGTAGAAGTAGCAAGACGTACCTGAAATCTTGCATGTTTATGAGACAGAAAAAAGACACCAGCAATCCTACCATCATGTAAAACAGTTTCAGGTTTCTGTTTCACAGTCACCTGGCAGGATGGTAGTACCTCCCTGAGTGGTTGCTGTCTACCAACCTACTACAAAAATACAAGTTAATTTTAAAACTTCAAAAGGGAGTGCGCTCCACAATGTAGCTTTTATTCCACTATATAAACCTGTACTGTGTGCACAATTTGGACTATTTCATGTATATTTAAAAGGGTTTTGCAAAACTTCATCTTTGGTTTCTCTCTGTCGCAGATGGCATCCTCAGCTCCGAGTACACGAAGTGTATCGGAATGGTGGTTACTAGGGTGTCCCCTTGAGGTTTCTCAACTGCCCGGCTTCCGAAGCGAGGTGGCTTACTTTGCATGTCACAATTCTTTCACCTGAAGCAGAACTTTGATCTACGTCCGGTTGTGGAACGAGTCTCCGCGTGGCTTGTAAGCCCCTCGCAATAACTTGGATTTTCCAAACCCTTCGAGGTATCTCGACAAAGAGATCTCGAATTTTTCTGCCATCACCTTTGCACGCCATCTCTGGTATCTGGCGGAGCACCTGGTTGGATTAGCGTTCTTCTACGAGAAAGTGGACATTGTGACAAAGCGCAAGACGGTGACCAACCTCAAGCGGGAAAAGAAACCAGGGTGACCCCGTCACTGGAAAAGTGTCCCAGAGATCGGAGTCTGACTGGAGGAGTTCGTGACTAAGAGGACGCTGAAGATGTTTAGCGTCATTGCTGAGCAGAGGATGGGGAAGGAAAATCTTCCTTCCTGAAAGAAGACCCCGAAACGTGGGAGACGATCACGACGTTCCTGGAAATGAAGTCTGCGGGCTCTTTGAAGGTCGTGAACGACGCAGGGAGAAGGAGCTGTTTCCCTCGTTCAGACCTTCAACGCGTCGCTGACCACGAGGAACAGAAACAGTACATTCTTCGCCTCGTAGCGGATCACCGTAGCCACTTCCCAGCTCCGACTAAGGAGAGACTAATGTAGGAGGGTGATTGCTGAATTTTAGAGGGACAGATTAAAGTCCCACCTTATTTCGTCGTTCAAGTAGGCACGAGGAAGCATTAATACCAGCGACGAGCACAGCGACGTTTTCTGGCAGCTGGTGTGACAAATGAGCGACCCTACAACCAGATGAAAAAAGGAACTTTCCCCATGTAAGATAGAGCCCCTTTCCTTTTTAAATTGACAGTCTCATGGGAAATAAATTAGGTTATTCTGTTTGTTTCGTGAGATTCAAGGGAAACCCCCCAAGAAAACCAGGGTATTTGGGGGGGTGTTTGGCCATATTTCGATGTTCAACAAAAGCAAACTGCTGAGATTTTCTGTTGTGACAAAAATTTTTCTTTACTGAATTCGAAAAGAAAAGGGGGAAAAAACGATTAAAATTTACCCCTAACTTTTTTTTCAATTTTTGTGGGGGAAATTAGCGGGGGGAAAAAACCCATTCTAATTTTTTTTTCCCTTGAATACCCGTGAGGGGTTTGGGCGAAGGTCGATCAAAACCGACGATTTCTCATCAAAATTCATGACAAACTTGGGTTCCTCATCTTCAATGCACATGTAATCTCTCGCTCTTTTTCGCGCTCAACAAAGCGCTAAAGACTGGTTATTTATTCAGTCATTCTGCTTTCAGGGAAAATGGAGCTATGCTCTAAAAAAAGGAAAAAAAATTAAAATTACTTCAGTTTCTCTTCTGTCGGAGAGAGACCCCTTTTTTTGGCCCCCTGAACTTGAACGAAATTTCCTGAAAATTGGTCTGAATGTTACTTAGGAATAGTGTAACAAAATAAAACTTTTGGGCGAACAATTTCACAACTTCATTTTTGGACCGGTCTGATATATATATTTTTTATATATTTTTTATATATATATTTTTTGTGTGTGTGTGTGTGTGTGTGTGTGTGTGTGTGTGTGTGTGTGTGTGTGTGTGTGTGTGTGTGTGTGTGTTTTTGTGTCATGTGTTTTATGTGGCGCAACATTTTTAAAAAAAGGAACTTTCAAGCGCTTTCGTGATTTCTCCCTTATCAAGGATAATGGAAGTTCACTTTTTTTCACAGTTGTTTTGCATATTATTAATATCGTCTTTTTTACTGTGATCTTTTGTATATATAAAACATATCGTGCCGAATAGGTAAAATTGGTCAATTAGCAAGAACTCATTTAAAATTAAGTTCTTTCTAAAATTTTCTCATAAAAAATTTAAAGATATATTGTTTTCATTTATGTTAATGCAAAAAAAATTTAAAAGTTTTTTTACCAAAAATACCTTGAAATTTTACCCCAACCTTATTATAACAAACCAAAATTTTAAATTTAAAAAACAAACACAATGAAATACAAAAAATATTTTTCGTTAGGTTCAGAATGATTTTGGGGGGAAAATTTTTTCATACACAAATTTTCGCTTCCCCTTTTTCGGCAAGAAGAGCGTTGATATCAAATGAAAAATGACAAGACAAAAGGGTCGATCACCATGGGCCCCTTTTAGGGCTGGGAAGGCCCGGAAACTTTCTACCATCTGCAGCTCTTAAACCTGCCCTTCCCGTTAGGGAAGGTGGCAGACCACAGGGGGCCCAGCATCTATCTACCTCTATGCCTCGTGCTGGTGGGGAATGTGGCTAGGCCTGGGGCCGGTTTGGGCCCGCCGATGAGGGGGATCCTCCATGGGAGGCAGAGTCTCTGAACCCCCCCCGCCAGGGGGCCGGAGCCGGGGGGGGCCCTCTGGTAAAGACCCGGGCCGGGAGAATTCCCCTTTAATCAACACCTCCTCACCTCCAAGACAAAAGATATTAGTAACCATAAAAAAATTTAAAATTAAGGGAAAATTTGGGGTAAGATACCCACAGAGCTATAGCTCAACAGCAGAAACATTAAATTTCCCAATTTTCCCCAGATTATCCTCAACACCCTGAAACCTAAAGAATAATCTTACAATTTAAAATTTAAAGAAACATGTTCAATTAAATAATTTAATAATTCTATCATTTATGAATAATGGTTAAATAATTCATTAGATTCTAAAATAATTATTCACTTGTCCATAAATCTGGATATTTTTTTTTGAACAAAACAATT
>WNWK01025062.1:0-28938 GCA_009830355.1 Cherax destructor
ATTTATCCTCTTTTTCATAAAATATGTATTACTTATTACCAAACCTCTTTCTACACATAGCTCAATTAATGGCTCCCCATTTACATTTACCCCTGGCACCCCAAATTTACCTACTACTCCATCCACAACATTTTTACCCACTTTAGCATTAAGATCCCCAACCACAATTACTCTCTCACTTGGTTCAAAACTCCCCACACACTCACTCAACATTTCCCAAAATCTCTCTCTCTCCTCTACACTTCTCTCTTCTCAGGTGCATAAACACTTACTATAACCCACTTTCACATCCAACCTTTATTTTACTCCACATAATCCTTGAATTTATACATTTATATTCCTTCTTTACCTGCCATAACTGATTATTCAACATTATTGCCACTCCTTCTTTAGCTCTAACTCTATTTGAAACCCCTGATCTAATCCCATTTATTTCTCCCCACTGAAACTCTCCTACCCCCTTCAGCTTTGTCTCACTTAAAGCCAGGACATCCAGCTTCTTTTCATTCATAACATCTACAATCATCTCTTTCTTTTCATTCGCACAACATCCACGCACATTCAAACATCCCACTTTGACGATTTTCTTCTTCTTCTTTTTAGTAAGCTATACAGGAAAAGGGGTTACTAGCCCATTGTTCCCGGCATTTTAGTTGACTTTTACAACACGCATAGCTTACGGAGGAAAGATTCTTATTCCACTTCCCATGGATATGAAAGGGAAAAGCAATAAGAACAAGAACTATTAAGATAAAATCAAAGAAAACTCAGATGAGTGTGTATACAATAAACGTGTACATGTTTGCGTAGTGTGACCTAAGTGTAAGTAGAAGTAGCAAGACGTACCTGAAATCTTGCATGTTTATGAGACAGAAAAAAGACACCAGCAATCCTACCATCATGTAAAACAGTTTCAGGTTTCTGTTTCACAGTCACCTGGCAGGATGGTAGTACTCCTGAGTGGTTGCTGTCTACCAACCTACTACCTACCATATATAATATATATATATATAATATATATATATATATATATATATATATATATATATATATATATATATATATATATATATATATATATATATATAATATATATATATATATAATATATAATATATAATATATATATATATATAATATATATATATATATATATATATATATATATATATATAATATATATATATATATATAAAATATATATATATATAAAATATATATATATATAATATATATATATATATAATATATATATATATATATATATATATATATATATATATATATATATATATATATATATATATATATATATATATATATATATATATATATTATATATATATATATATATATATATATATATATATATATATATATATATATATATATATATATATATATATATATATATATATATATATATATATATATATATATATATATATATATATATATATATATATCACACACACATACACAAAAAGATCACAGTAAACAGGTGATATCAAAATATGCAAGACAACCACTATGAAAAAATAGAGGAATTCCAAGCGCTTTCGTGACTACTCACATTATCATCAAGGAACTATAAAAGGAAACATGACAAGCAGGCTTTTAAAGGGGCAAGACTACACCTCACAATCACATCATGCTAACAAAGACCACACCTCACAGTAGCGTAACGTCGCCCGACTCTGTGAAGAGGAACATAAGAAAGGACCTGAAACTCTTCCCAAGAATTAAGATTAGTCCAATTTATCATTAAATTGTTCCCAAATTTTATTAATTATAAATGAATCCAATTTATATAAACCAAAAGAAATATTCATATTATTTTCAAAACTACTTTTTATGAAACATGATTCTATTATATTCCTTTCAACCATGGACTTGCTTGATACAACTTTCTCAGCATTTTGAAAATCAATTGGATGGTTAAAATCTCTCACATGAATAAATAGAGCATTAGAATCTTGTCCAGTTCTAATGCTATATTTATGTTGTTTTAATCTTAGTTCAAGACTTTTACCGGTTTGACCGTAATAAACTTTATCGCATATATATACAGTGGACCCTTGGATATCGGCCGTTCCGGATATCAGCCAAATCGGATTTCGGCCACTTTTTTGGCCGAAATTCTATCCTTGATTTTGGCCGGCAACTCGGAAATCGGTCGTATTGGATGCGTCCACCCGCTGCATGCGTGAGTCAGTCTGGCTGTGTGTCTCGGTGAGTGAGCAACACTCCGCGCATTCATCCAAACATTTTGTCAAAATCCATTGTTTTTTGTGGTTGTTTATTGAGTGTGACTGCGAAATAAGCCACCGTGAGCCCAAAGAAAGTTCTCAGCCCTTTGGCAAAGTGCTGAGAGAGAGAGGGGAGAATGTGCCTTCTTCAGTGATTCAACATTATGTATGATACTAAAGCAGCAGGAGTTGATAAAGGCTATAGCTCCAGCCAGCGATAAAGTGTAGCATTAACCCTTTCGGGGTCGGTGCCGTACTAGTACGTTTTACGAGCAGGGGTTGGTGCCGTACTAGTATGCCCAAATTCTAGCGGCCTCAATTTAAGCAGAAAACGTCTGGTAGGCATACATATGAAAGAATGGGTCTGTGTGGTCAGTGTGTGCAGTATAAAAAAATCCTGCAGTACACACTGCATAATGAGAGAAAAAAAACTCTGACCGTTTTTTTCGATTAAAACAGCGACTTTGCAGTCGATTTTCATATGGTATTTATTGATGTATTTTCGTTTTCTTGGTCTCATTTGATAGAATGGAAGATATATTACAGAAATAGAGATGATTTTGATTGGTATGACAATGACAAGTACCTTGAAATTGAGCTCAAAGTAGCGAAAATGTTCGATTTTTGACGATGTTCAAGAGTAAACAAATCACACCATGCCTCCAATACACATCAACTGGTGAGTCTTATATTCATGCACAAGTGCTCTGATATTATTTATACCATTTTTACAATGATGCAGTTGTATACATAACAGTAAATCCTCTATTTTTTGTGAGAATAAAAATTCAAAATGAAAAGCAAAAGTAATGGAACAGGGGCCTGGAGACGTGACTAATGAACAGAGAACATGTTATTTTAGTGCCAGGAATGTCTGCCTTGTTTACTCTGGACCCTATTTTGAAATTGGCATCGTTTGAAATTTGTGTGAAATTGGAAAATTACCATTTTCTGACCACTATTTTGGGTAGATGAAATTGGTAAATAGGCGGTTTCTTGTACTCAATCGATAGAAGAAATGGAGTTCTAGCAAAATAGCTATAATTTTAGGAAACTGAAACATTGGAATTTGTCGAAAATAGGGCTCAAAGTGGGCAAAATCGCTGATGCGTAAGTGTCATGGCTACCGCTAACTTCGCGAAAGCATAATTCCGTTAGTTTTCGATCAAATTTCATAATTTTGGTGGCGTTATGATCGGAAAAAGATTCTCTATCATTTCATAAGAAAAAAATAATTTTTTTTTTTCCAAAAATTTCGACCCCAGGAACACTTTCCTGAGAAGGCCTGTCGACCCCCAAAGGGTTAACAGTGTGGCAAGTAAGTTAAGTGATTAAGCAATAGAGAAAGGACGACACGAAACTAACTCCTCCAATGTTGTTGTAGGTATATAGGGCCACTGACAACATACCGCCGCCCTGCGTATCTTCCACCACCCTAAACCTCTGCCAGCATCTCAATAACCACTTTATTTCTTTACATTCTCCACAATAACCACTTTATTTCTTTACATTCTCCACAATAACCACTTTATTTCTTTACATTCTCCACAATAACCACTTTATTTCTTTACATTCTCTATTATGTTTTTATACAATATTTCTTATTTATAAATTACGTACATTGTTTCATTGTGACTAGTGGTACAGTGGTCCCTCGGTTTTCGCCGAAAATTCGTTCCAGAATGCTGCTCAAGTGCCATTACCGAACGAATTTACTTCCTTAAGAAATAATGTCACGTAAGTTAGTCTATTTCAGACCCCCAAAAATACACTTGCAACAGCACTTATGAAAATACGTACACTTACATAAATGTTCGAGTTTGGAGATGCACGAAAACCAAGGGACCACTGTATTTTAGTGTGATTAGTGGTGGTGCGCTGCCGCCACCACCACCACTATACAGCTTATGCTGTCATTGGCCTTGATAAACCCGACACCACCACCACCACTAGTCACATACGTAATGACATATTTTATTCATTCTAGAGTATATATCATGTTTCCATGTTATTAATATTGTTTGTCATATTAGATGAATTGTGATAGATAAATAAGCCGTAGAGTTGATATTAGCACCAACAAGAGTCTTCAATAAAGGTAAAAGTGATGTTATATGTTCATTTATCCATTTCATTAGTCATTTTATTTAGTTCTCATTGTTTTGTATATGTAAAACTATACATAGTTAATCTTTAAAAAATGTATTTTTTGTTAATATTTTTGGGTGTTTAGAACAGATTAATTGTATTTACATTAATTCTTATGGGAAATATTATTTCGGTTTTCGGCCTTTTCGGATTTAGGCCGACCTTCTGGAATGGATTACGGCCGATAACCGAGGGTCCATTGTATATATATACAGTGGACCCTCGGTTTTCGTTCACCTCCAAACTCAAACAATTATGTAAGTGTATTTTCGTAAGTACTTTTGTAAGTGTAATTTTGGGAGTCTAAAATGACTAATCTAATTTACATTTGTTTTTATGGGAACAAATTCGTTCGGTAATGGCACTCAAACAGCATTCTGGAAAGAATTTTCAACGAAAACCGAGGGTCCGCTGTATTTATATATATACAGTGGACCCCTGAGTTTCGGTCATAATTCATTCCAGAAGGCTGTTCAAGTGCCATTACCGAATGAATTTGTTCCCATGAGGAATAATGTAAAGTAGGTTAGTCCATTTCAGACCCCCAAAAATACACTTACAAAAGCACTTACAATATTACACTTACATAATTGTTCGAGTTTTGAGATGGTCGAAACTCGGGGGTCCATTGTACAGTATATTTTTTTTTTTTTTTCAGATATGCAGTTAGTGTTATTGGAGCTAGTCAGGCACGATGGGCCAGGCAGAGACTATGTCATGAAAAAGACAGAGAACAGGTAAGTCTCCTTAAACATTTTTGATTTTTTAAAATTTTGTGATACAAGTCTCTGATTGCTCTTACATACTATAGTGAAAGCACAAATTCTTTGCTTATTTTAAACATGCATAATATTTTAATTTTGTTTTAACTTTCAAGTGAACAGGATGTTGAATAAATTTGATACCCAAAAAATGGATGTATTGTCAATCTATTGACCTAGAGTCAAAACCTTCTTGCTAATGCATTCAAATACTAAATTCACCAGAATTGGTTCGAATCTTTGTTTCTACACTAGGCCAAATTTAGACCTAAATAATATCCTTAAAAAAAAAAAAAAAAAAAATTTTACTAACAAGACAATAACCTAATAAACATTAAGCAATCAAAAATTGTAATTCAAACTGTACTGAAACAGTAGTAATGCCTTCATTAAACCTTTCAGGGTCAGTGCCGTACTAGTACGCGTAAATTCTAGCGGCCTCAAATTAAGCGGGAAATGGCTGGTAGGCCTACACATGAAAGAATGGGTCTGTGTGGTCAGTGTGCGAAGTATAAAAAAAATCCTGCAGAACACACTGCATAATGAGAAAAAAAAAACTCTGACCGTATTTTTCGTTTAAAACCGACTTTGCAGTCTATTTTCGTATGGTATTTATTGATGTATTCTCATTTTCTTGGTCTCATTTGATAGAATGGAAGATATATTACAGAAATAGAGATGATTTTGATTGGTTTGACGATGACAAGTACCTTGAAATTGAGCTCAAAGTAGCGAAAATGTTCGATTTTTGCCGACGTTCAAGAGTAAACAAATCACGCCACGCGTCCAGTACACGTCAACTGGTGAGTCTAATATTCTTTCTCAAGTGTGGTGATATTATTTATACCATTTTTACAATGATGCAGTTGTATACATAACAGTAAATCTTCTATTTTTTGTGAGAATAAAAATTCAAAATGGAAAGCAAAAGTAATGTGAGAGGGGCCTGGAGACGTGACTAATGAACAAAGATGTTATTTTAGTGCCAGGAATGTCTACCTTGTTTATTCTGGACCAATTTTGGAATTGGTATCGTTTGAAATTTGTGTGAAATTGACCAAATTGCCAATTTCTAACCACTTTTTTGGGTAGTTGAAATTGGTAAATGGGCGGTTTCTTGTACTCAATCGATAGAAGAAATGGAGTTCTAGCGAAAAAGCTATGATTTTAGTAGACCGGAACATTGGAATTGGCCAAAAATAGGGCTCAAAGTGGGCGAAATTGTCGATGCGTAAATATTGTCGAGACCGATAACTTCGCGAGAGCATAATTCCGTTAGTTTTCCATCAAATTTCATACTTTTGGTGTTATGATCGGAAAAAGATTCTCTATCATTTCATACGATTTTTTTTTTTTTTTTTTCCAAAAAAATTTTCAACCCTGAGAACGAGTTTGGGAGAGGGCCTGTCGACCCCCAAAGGGTTAAGGTCTTAAGAGAATAATGGGGAAGGTATATAAACTATGGACAATTAGTTTTAATGATAAAAAGAAAGATAAAATGAAAGACTTGCTAAGTGTGCGAGGTCTCTTGTCACCCATTTACTCAATACTGTACATGCCTTCTGTTGTCTATTTGCCAACCCTGTGACCTTATTACATTTACAATGTTTATAAATATAATTGATAATTTACATCTATGAGGCAGAATACAGCCTCTTCTCACTTAGCGACGTACTTGTTTACCGATGTCTCAGACTTACGACGGGCTCTCTGACCAGTATTCATACCTAAATAATGTATATTAGAGCTGGTTTCATGTATTCTGTTTATTTCAATATACAGTGGACCCCCGAGTTTCGTAAAAACTTCACTCCTGAAGTCTGCTCAAGCGCCATTACCGAACGAATTTACTCCCTTAAGGAAAAATGTCACGTAGGTTAGTCTGTTTCAGACCCCCAAAAATACACTTCCACAAGCACTTACAATATTATACTTACATAATTGTACGATTTCCGGGGTTTACGAAACTCGGGGGTCCACTGTATAGTAGTACACTACTGTATAAACATTTAAAAATACACCAGAAATGTTATAAATGGTACAAAGGTGACATTAAAACAATATCAAAGATGGTTGACACAAACTCACTACCATTATAGTATGCTCCTCACTTCACAATGAATTCGTTTAACTACATGGTCTCAGGAACGGAACTCCGTCGTTTAGTGAGGAGAGGCTGTAGTGTAATATAAGTATCATACTAATGTTTGAACTGTTTAATGCAGATGTGAAATGCATATATAATTAAAGGATTGGATTGATATTTCAATCCAATACAGTAGTCTTGGGTAATATGTGTATACACAGTACGTTTTCAGTAGCCCACAAATGAAGTACAGTGGACCCTTGGTTTTCATGATTATTCTGTTCCAGAGAGTCTGCCGAAAACCAAAATTTACAAAAACGATTAACGAAGCATTAATTTTTTAAGAGATTAAATATTGATTTACATACAGAAAACAATGACAAATAAATATAAAGCACTAATAAAATGTATAAATGAACATTTAACATCACACTTACCGTTATTGAAGACTCTTGTTGGTGTATGGGAGGAGGGGAGAGGGAGGCGAGTTTATTGCTTGGAGACAGGACAGAATTCTTCAATATGATGCTAATATCAACTCTACGGCTTATTTATCTATCACAATTCATCTAATATGACATAATAAATATTAATAACATAGATACATGATATATACTCTAGAATGAATAAAATATGTCATTACGTATGTGAGGAGTGGTGGTAGTGTTGTTGTTGTTGGGTTTATAAGGGCCACTGGTGGAGGCAACAGGCCACCACCACTATTCACACTGAAACAATGTACGTAATTTA
The DNA here is from genome assembly GCA_009830355.1 of Cherax destructor. Classification (NCBI taxonomy): domain Eukaryota; kingdom Metazoa; phylum Arthropoda; class Malacostraca; order Decapoda; family Parastacidae; genus Cherax; species Cherax destructor. The sequence continues at coordinate 7,995 of WNWK01025062.1, forward strand.
TAAATAAGAAATATTTACACTTTATAAATAAGAAATATTTACACTTATCTTGGAGATGATGGCATTGGTTTAGGGTGGTGGAAGATAGGCAGGGCGGCATTGTCAGTGGCCCTACATACCTCCAATAACATTGGAGGAGTTAGTTTTGTGCTGTCCTTTTTCTATTGATTAATCACTTAACTTACTTGCTACACTGTTAATGCTACACTTTATCACTGGCTGGCGCTATAGCTTTTATCGACTTTTGCTGCTTTAATATCATACATATCGGAGAATCACTAAAAAAGGCACATTTTCCCCTCTCTTCTTCCTCCACTTTGATATGTACTTTGCTACGATTTCTTTCTTGAATTCTATCGTGTTTCTCACCTTTACCAAAGGGCTGGCACTAGGAGCTTTCTTTGAGCCCATGGTGGCTTATTTAGCAGTCACACACAAAGAAAGTTAATAAATTAGTTAGGCAGGAACAGCTCCTCGTGAATCCATGCTGAGTATCATTAATCAAATTATGCTTATCCAGATGGCTTATAATATCAGCTATAATTGACTCTTAGTAATTTGCCTACAATTGAGGTCAGGCTTATTGGGTGGTAATTTGACGGTAATGACTTGTTCCCTGCTTTAAAAATAAGAATTACATTGGCTGTCTTCCACATATCAGACACTACACCTGTTTGAAGAGATAAATTAAAAATATTAGTTAACGGTTCACAGAGTTCCATTTTGCATTCCTTAAGAACCCTTGAAAAAAGCTCATCAGGACCCGGCGATTTATTTTGTTTCAGTCGGTCTACTTGTTTCATAACCATTTCGCTAGTGACTGTGATAGTACATAATTTATCTTCTTCAGGCCCACTATTAAAATTAATTACTGGGATATTGTTAGTGTCTTCCTGAGTGAAAACCGAGAGAAAATAATTATTAAAAATCAAGGACATTTCATTCTCCTTGTCAGTAAGATGCCCAGAGCTGTTTTTAAGGGTACCTATCTTACCTCTAACTTTTGTTCTATAAATCTGGAAAAAAACTTTTGGGTTAGTTTTCAAATCCCTAGCAACTTTAATTTCGTAGTTCTGTTCAATATTTTGATTCATAAGATGACCCTCACCTCTTTTGATGTGCCTATAAATTCCTTTCTTCTGCCCTAAAAGATATTTGAGACTATTATTCATCCATTTTGGGTCATTTCTATTCGATCTAATTTCTTTATGCAGGATAAACGTTCTTTGGGCAGCATGTATAGTGTTTAGAAAACTCTCATATTGATAGCTCTCTTCGTTGCCCCAGTCAACAGATGATAAGTGTTCTCTAAGCCCATTGTAATCTGCTAAGATTATCTATCACAATTCATCTAATATGACATAAACAATATAAATAACATAGAAACCTGATATATACTCTAGAATTAATAAAATATGTCATTATATATGTGGCGGCATTGGCAGCGGACGAGAGTTTGTCTGGAGACATGACAAAATACTCCTTGAAAATTTTGCTAATATCAACTCTACGGCTTATTAATCTATCACAATTTATCTAATATGACATAATAAACAATATAAATAACGTAGAAACCTGATATATACTCTAGAATGAATAAAATATGTCATGTGACAAGTGGAGGCGGCCACAACCGCTCCCTCATTGTTGTGATATTCACTGCCATCTAGTGACAGCCTTTCGAAGCCGTTTATTATTATAATTATTATTATATATAGTACATTATTATTGTACATGTACAGTGGACCCCCGGCTAACGAACACCCTGGAAATCGTACAATTATGTAAGTACGTATAATATTATAAGTGCTTGTGGAAGTGTATTTTTGGGGGTCTGAAATAGACTAACCTACGTGACATTATTTCTTAAGGAAGTAAATTCGTTAGGTAATGGCACTTGAGCAGGCTTCTGGAATGAATTTTGTTCATTAGCCGGGGGTCCACTGTATTATTATTATACAGTGGTCCCTCGGTTTTTGCCGAAAATTCGTTCCAGAATGCTGCTCAAGTGCCATTACTGAAGGAATTTACTTCCTTAAGAAATAATGTCACGTAGGTTAGTCTATTTCAGACCCCCAAAAATACACTTGCAACAGCACGTACGAAAATACACTTACATAAATGTTCGAGTTTGGAGATGCACGAAAACCGAGGGACCACTGTACATACTATATTATTATTATTACAGTGGACCCCCGGCTAAAGATCAAAATTCATTGCAGAAGCCTGCTCAAGTGCCATTACCGAACGAATTTACTTCCTTAAGAAATAATGTCACGTAGGTTAGTCTATTTCAGACCCCCAAAAATACACTTCCACAAGCACTTACAATATTATACTTACATAATTGTACGATTTCCGGGGTGATCGTTAGCCGGGGGTTCACTGTATTATTATTATTATTATTATTATTATTATTACAATATACAGTAGAACGTCATTTAGCACGAGATTATGTTGCACGTTACCGGTATTGCACGATTTAAGATTTGAGACACATTATCATTTTACACGACATAAAGATGATATGTATTACACGGTTCGGCAGGAGGGGAAAAATTTTGAGTGCATGGTTATTTACTGCCTAAGAATCCTCATGCTTTGAGGAAAAGGGAATTTGTTGTTTTTCCTTCCTGCAAACTAAGTTTATTCAGATACACGGGGCCAGGAGCTGAGTCTCGACCCCTGCAACCACAATTAGGTGAGTACAGTTACATACATTATCATACATAGCAGCATATGTGTAGAGAACCTAGGATAACCCAAGTCAGTCAATGGAAATACTGTCACTCTGACTTTTTTTTTTTTTTTTTTTTGGGTTATCCTAGGTTCTCTACACATGTGCTCAGCGCTGTATAACCCCTGTGGTTTAGCGCTTCCATTTGATTATAATAATAATACACATATGCTGCTATGTATGATAATCTTCGTAACTGTATCTGTGTATACCTGAATAAACTTACTTACAGTTTGTGGGAAGGAAAAACAAATAACCATTCTCACAAGCAGTCTTGTTACTACTACTGTTGTTGTGGTTCAGCCGACACCACCCGCCTTACCCACCCACCACGGACCCCACCATCCCAGCATTCGCAAGTATTTCATACGCGTCAAGAAGTCCTGGCTACAAGCCAGCTGTGTTTGTGAAGAATAAAATAAGAGTGAATTGTGTTTTGATCTTGAATTAACGAAGAAAAAAAAGATATTAGACAAGACATAACCCGTGGCCGTAATGAAGTGTTACTTTGTACACATAAAAAGATGTAAACATAAGTTTGTGTGACTGACTGACTTGACTGACTGACTGACTGACTGACTTGACTGACTGACTGAATGAATGACTGACTGAATGACTTGACTGACTTACTGAATGACTTGACTGACTTACTGAATGACTTGACTGACTTACTGAATGACTTGACTGACTTACTGAATGACTTGACTGACTTACTGAATGACTTGACTGACTTACTGAATGACTTGACTGACTTACTGAATGACTTGACTGACTTACTGAATGACTTGAATGACTTACTGAATGACTTGACTGACTTACTGAATGACTTGACTGACTTACTGAATGACTTGACTGACTTACTGAATGACTTGACTGACTTACTGAATGACTTGACTGACTTACTGAATGACTTGACTGACTTACTGAATGACTTGACTGACTTACTGAATGACTTTACTGACTTACTGAATGACTTTACTGACTTACTGAATGACTTGACTGACCTACTGAATGACTTGACTGACTTACTGAATGACTTGACTGACTTACTGAATGACTTGACTGACTTGACTGAATGACTTGACTGACTTACTGAATGACTTGACTGACTTACTGAATGACTTGACTGACTTACTGAATGACTTGACTGACTTACTGAATGACTTGACTGACTTATTGAAAGGCTTGACTGACTTACTGAAAGGCTTGACTGACTTACTGAAAGGCTTGACTGACTTACTGAAAGGCTTGACTGACTTACTGAAAGGCTTGACTGACTTACTGAATGGCTTGACTGAATTACTGAATGGCGTGACTGACTTACTGAAGGGCTTGACTGACTTACTGAATGGCTTGACTGACTTAAAGTTAGACACTCAGTTCAACCATCGACTTCAGTTCAAGAACTTCTACTATCCACCTCAGCCCAGTAGGGCCACAGCATAACTCTCCACTCTCTTCACAATCATCCACAAACACCAGCACCCACAATTTAAGGTAAATACTATTATTTCTATTACATTTGTAGTCTTAAGCAGTAAAAACAACATAATACATCACGATAATGAACTACAATTACATATTCACTTTTATTTTTGTAAGATCTGTTGGTCTAAAAAAAACTTGTTTGGCTTTTTGGGGACTCTCAGGAACGTAACCCTATTTTTCCCATAAGTCCTTTTAATTATTTAACACAAAATTATCTAACACGACTTTTTCAGGAACGTAACTATCGTGCTAAATGACGTTCTACTGTAAATAATTTGGAATTGTTATTCGCACAAAAAATAGATTTATTGTTATGAAGACTACTGCATTATTGTAGTACATAATTGTATTAGTATTAGTAACCAATTTCATAGCTTAAATACTCACCTTTACTCATTGTATACTATCTACAAAAATTCTTACAATTTAGTTTTAAGTTAATTTTAAGTCTGCCCAAAATGCCCTGCATACTAGGGGCTTTTGGCATGTACACCTCATGTAATCTCAATAACCAAATTTAATTCTTTGTATCATGTCCAAATAAACTATTATTATTATTATTATTATTATTATTCATGACTGCATCGAACATTTCTGCTACTTTGAGCTCAATTTCAAGGTACAGTGGTACCCCGGTTTATGATGGTCTCCAAACTCGCCCTTTTATCGAAGTTTATTTTTTTAAATGCTTTTGTAAGTGTATTTTTGGGGGTCTAAAAGGACTAGTCTATTTTACATTATTCCTTATGGGGATAAATTCGTTTGGTAATGGCACTTGAACAGCATTCTGGAACGAAAAAATATCGTAAACCGGGGTACGACTGTACTTTTCATCGTGAAACCAATAAAAATCATATCTATTTCTGTAATATATCTTCCATTCTATCAAATGAGACCAAAAAAACAAGATGATTTTAATGCCTTAGAAGTGAACTCCGTTATTTATGGTCCGATTTCTTTCATTTTTGGTGTACGTTAAGAAGCATCTTTCCATCATACATTGTCCAAGTTTCAATAAGATTGTCCAACAAACAACTGAGATCCAATTCCCTAGATCAAGAGCAAGAGCCCCTCACCAGCATCAAGGAACCTCCCTTGAGGCCCGCTTGCATCTGGAAATTTCGCTCGTGTCTGGAAGCAAAAAATCGACTGAGTGACTGCTCGTATCTGGAAAAACTCACTCGTGGATGCACTCGTAAGTGGAGGTTCCACTGTATATTTATTATAGGAAGTCTGAATAAATGAAGAATGGGTAGTAATTGAAAACTGCTGTAAAGCGGAGCCTGCCAGTATTTAGAAAAATAAGTGCTCATTATTCCATGGATACTGTGTTTCTCTTGTTCTGCAACACAGCTAGCCTGTAGGCAAATACTATCACCGCTATCCTGGCAAAGAGAAAAGAAATCAAGGAAGCAAATGTTGCGAAAGGTGTTGATATGTTAATGAAAAATAGATTACAAACAGTGGATGAGGTTGAGAAGTTGTTGGTGGTGTGGATCAACGAAAAACAGATAGCAGGTGATAGTGTTTCTATGGCGATAATTTGTGAAAGGCAAGGCAGTTGCACGCAGATCTTGTCAAGAAAATGCCTGGAACCAGTGCTGATGTGAGTGATTTTAAGGCCAGCAAAGGCTGGTTTGACAGATTTAGGAGACAGTGGCATACAGTGTTGTAAGGCATGGTGAGGCAGCCAGTTCAGACAAACGTGCTGCTGAAAAGTTTGTGAGTGAATTTAAGGGGTTTGTAGACATTGAAAAATTCAAACCCCAACAAGTGTTTAATTGTGATGAAACAGGCCTCTTTTGGAAGAAAATGCCAAAGAGTACCTACATTACTCAGGAGGAAAAGGCACTGCCAGGACACAAGCCTATGAAAGACAGGCTAACTCTTTTGTTGTGTAGTAATACTAGTGGGGATTTTTTAAAGTGAAGCCTTTACTCGTGTATCACTCAGAAAATCCCAGAGTGTTCAAGAAACACAATGTCACCAAGAGTAAATTGTGTGTTTTGGAAGGCTAATACTAAGGCATGGGTCACAAGGAAAATTTTCATAGAGTGGGTCCATCAAGTGTTTGGCCCCAGTGTGAAAAAATACCTCCAGGAAAAGAAATTGGGACTCAAGTGCCTCCTGGTACTGGACAATGCTCCTGCTCATCCTCACAACTTGGCAGACTTTTTGTCTGATGAGTTCAGTTTTATCACAGTGAAGTTCTTGCCTCCTAACACCACTCCTCTCATCCAGCCCATGGACCAGCAGGTCATTTCTAACTTCAAAAAACTACACAAAAGCAGTGTTTCAAAAGTGCTTTGAAATGACCTCAGACACTGAGTTGACCCTAAGAGAGTTCTGAAGGAATCACTTTAGTATCCTCCATTGCATAAGCCTTATAGGTAAGGCTTGGGAGGGAGTGACTTCCAGGACTTTGAACTCTGCTTGGAGACAATTGTGGCCAGGGTGTGTCCAACAGAGGGATTTTGAATTGTTTGAGGCTGACCCTGACTCTGACGACCCTGTGCCTGTTGTGGAAGGTATTGTGGCATTGGGCAAGTCCCTGGGGTTGGAGGTGAGTGGCGAGGATGTGGAATAGTTGGTGGAGGACCACAGGGTAGAGCAAACCACTGAAGAGCTGCAAGAGCTTCATCTGGAACAGCATCAGACCACAGTAGAGGAAATTGATTCACAGGAGAAGGAAGATAGACTGGAGGTGCCTTCTTCAGAGATTAAGGAAATTTGTTCAATGTGGAATAAGGTGCAGGAATTTGTTGAAAATACCACCCTGAGCAAGCTGAAATAAGCCATCTCTGCAACCAGTTCAGTGACAGAGCCATATTGCACTTCAGGGACATGTTAAAGAGGTGCTAGAAACAGAGGACTGTGGACAGTTATTTTGTGAGACAGGGATCCAGTGACTCTCAAGCTGGTCCTAGTGGCATTAAAAGATCAAAAAGGGAAGTAACCCCAGATAGGGCTTTGATACATGAAGTTCTAATGGAGGGGGATTCCCCTTCCAAACACTAAGCCCTCCCTCACTCCTCCTCCCTATCTTCCAGGTGCCAGCAAGTCTCTTCAATAAAGGTAAGTAAATGTTATTTTAAATGTAAATTTATAATAATATGTGTTGTTATTATGTGTTTTGTGTATGTAAAATTATAGTTATTCTTTAAAAAATGAATTTTTTGTGAATATTTTTGGGTGTCTGGAACGGATTAATTGTATTTACATTATTTCTTATGGGAAATACTGGTTCGACTTTCGGCCAGTTCGAGTTAAGGCCTAGCTCCTGGAATGGATTACGGCTGATACTTGGGGGTCCACTGTATATATTTTTTTTTTCAACAAGTCGGCATTCTCCCACTGAGGCAGGGTGACCCAAAAAGAAAGAAAATCCCCAAAAAGAAAGAAAATCCCCAAAAAGAAAACACTTTTATCATCATTCAACACTTTCAACTCACTCATACTTAATCACTGTCTTTGCAGAGGCGCTGGATAACCCCTGTGGTTTAGCGCTTCCACCTGAACAAATATAATGGAAAAAATAATAAAAACAAATATTTGACTCTTGGGTAGGAAATAAACTAAGAATTTTAAGTTTTTAATAAAATATATATAAAAAAAATAGGCCGTAGTGGTTCTGGCAGGATGAAGAGTAGGAGAATATAAGCCCAGGTTGAGTCTCTGGTGTAGACGAGATGTTGGATGGTTATCCTGGGTAGTTAAGAATTCTTGTATGCCACTTGGTCGAGGTACGTAAGATTTAGAAGCGGAAGAGTAGACAAAAACCATGTCAGAGAGACGTACATCTAGCTCCTTCAAAACTGGCGTCTGTACCAGCTGACCAGGCCAGCAGCAGAGCTGATAAAGAGAAAATAACGAATAGTTACCACAAGTAAGTAAACATAACACGTAAGAAAGAAAAAGGATAACATGTTTACTTTAAGATGGAAGAAATTACTGGTAACCTTAAATCAACCACAAACAAACAAAATTACCCCTGGTAGAGCACCTTACCTGTTCAGGAGAAGTGTGGAGGTGTAGTGACTCTCCACAGTCTTGCTGTTCACCAGGTAAGGTAACTACCACCAAAAAGGGGGGGGGGGAAGCACCGGCTGAACCCGTGAATGACCGCTGGCAGACTAACAACCTTAACCCATAATTAGACTACTTTTCCCTCACAATACCCCCTTTCCAAAACTTATGGTCGAAGGTAATAAGTTAAACAGAGGGAAAAGCACTATGTACAACCTCGGCTCAGCCAATCTGAAAAGTGGTTTTCAGAGCCAGAGATATAAATAACCTTAAACTTGTAGGCCTGAATAGCCAAAGCTTATATCAAGAGTCTGCTATTTGTACCTTTGAAGTTTTCTAAATACATGAGTGACTTGTGATCAGTTTCAAGTATGAAGGGTTTCCCATACAAGTAGTATTTGAATTTACTTATACCCCACACTAAGGCATAACATTCCTTTTCCACAGTAGAGTATCTTTCTTCCCGTGGTAGAAGCTTCTTACTAGCAAAAGATACCGGGAACGGAGTCTCATCGTAATACTGAAGTAACACAGCACCGAGTCCAGAATGAGAGGCATCTGTTCGGAGACAAAAAACTTCGTTAACATCTGGTAATTTTAGGACAGGAGGGTTCGAAAATATTCTTTTAATTTGTTCGAAGCTTTGTTTTGCTTCATCAGAACAAACCAGTGGTTCTTTCACATTCTTTTTTAAATAGTCAGTGAGAATGGAGGTCAGACCACTTAAGTTTGGGACAAAACTTCTGTAGAAGTTTACAGATCCGAGGAAACTTCTTAGCAACTTTTTTGTACTAGGAAAAGTGCATTCAAGAACAGCTTTAGTTTTGTTAGGAATAGGCGATAAAGAATTGTCTGAAATAATGAACCCCAAGTATTGAATTTTGAAGAAACCAAGAAAACACTTCTGTGGTTTGACGGTAAGGCCATGAGCTCTTAGTCTCTTTAAAACAAGCGACAGTGTTGAAAGATGATCTTCCCAGACATGCGTCATAATGTAAATGTTATCAAAATACACCGAAACATTCTTTAAGTCAGAGAGTACTATTCTCATAAGCCTAATATAAGTGGCACATGCGGTAACCAAACCAAAAGGCATTGTGCGATATTGCATTAGTCCTCTATGAGTGGGGAAAGCAGTGTATGGTTTAGAGTCTGGGTGTAAAGACACCTGATGGTATGCTTGTGAGATATCTAATTCAGAGAAGAACTTAGTCATGGAATTTATACAAGTCATGATCAATTACTGGCATGGGTTCAGCATCCCATTTAGTAATGGTATTTAAATAACGAAAATCTTGGGCCAGTCTGTAAGAATTATCTGGTTTCTTAACCATTACAACTGGAGAACAGAAAGCTGATTTAGAAGGTTCTATAATCTTTAACTTTAAGAGTTTGTCCACTTCGTTATCAAATGTTTGTCGTAAGTGAACAGGGACAGGATAGACTTTCCGTCTGCCTGGTTCCTGAGATGATAATTCAATCTTGTGTATAACAGTAGTGGTAAGTCCTGGGATTTCTGTGAATACATCTGAAAACGTATTTACTATGGCACTTACTTGAGACTTTTGTTTACACGATAGTTCACTGTTGATGTTGACATTTGAGTTATGGGTGGCAGAATCAGTTAAGATATCCAGTAGTTCCTTCGATTCTGTGCGAGATTCGTCATCTATAATACAAATTTTACATTCGTAAGAATCATGACTGCTAACTAAGCTGTAAGACAAAGTGTCTTCATCAAAGGTGTTTAGGCAAAGATGAACTTCTCTACGGTGATACCGTTTTAAAACATTGACGTGGTACATTCTTTCCTTACCCTTGACATCCAAGATATAATCTACCTTATTATAGACCTTGGTTACCTTATACGGCCCTCGCCAGGTAATTAATAATTTGCTGGATTTGTCCGGCAAAAGAACTAGTACCTCATCACCAACATTAAACTTACGTTGGGAGCTCTTATGGTCAAAATATGTCTTGTAAGTTTCCATAGACACATTAAGGTTTTTGACAACCAAATCAGCAGTTTCTTCCAATCTTTCCTTAAAGTCTAGGAGAAACTGGTAAGTGTTTTGAACTTCAGGTTCAATATCTTTAGACCACAGTTCATTCAGGATATATAGTGGTCCACGAGCTTGTCTTCCATAAAGTAATTCAAAAGGGGAATATCCCAGAGAGTCACTAGGAATCTCCCTCATTGCAAAGAGAGCACATGGTAGATATCTATGCCAGTCAGTTGGTTTAAGAATACAGAGTTTCTTTAATATAGACTTAAGAATGGCATGTTGACGTTCCACTCTTCCATTACACATTGGATGATAAGGTGTAGTGAAAAGCGGTTTAACACCCACAAGTTGATAAACTTGTTCCATTACCTCTGACGTGAATTGAGTCCCTTGATCTGACAGAATTTCATGAGGAATACCGACCCGTGAAAAAATACATAGTAAAGCTTCAGCTACTTCTATGGACGAGATGGATTTTAAGGGTACCGCCTCAGGGAAGCTGGACGCATAGTCTATCATAGTCAAAATATACTTATGACCTCCTGATGAACGAGGCGTGAGGGGACCAACTATATCCACTGCAACTCTAGCAAATGGAACTGAAAAAAATGGCATTTTGACCATGGGAACCCTCTTAGTTCTGCCCTTTTGAGAGGAAAGTTGACATACGTGACATGATCTACAGTACTTATAGATGTCAGAGGACATCCCAGGCCAGAAGTACAAGTCTTTGATCTTATCATAGGTCTTCCTATGGGAGAAATGGCCAGAGACAGGTAGGTCATGAGAAATTTTCAGAATAGTCTCACGACAATCCCTAGGAATGACTAATAGACTTTTTCCCACCTCATTGGGATTGTCCGCAGTCACTATAGTCCTGTATAGAAGATTACTTTTGAACTCAAATTTACAGTGGTACCCCGGTTTACGATGGTCTCCAAACTCGCCCTTTTATGTAAGTTTATTTTTTTAAATGCTTTTGTAAGTGTATTTTTTGGGGTCTAAAAAGGACTAGTCTATTTTACATTATTCCTTATGGGGATAAATTTGTTTGGTAATGGCACTTGAACAGCATTCTGGAATGAAAAAATATCGTAAACCGGGGTACCACTGTATAACTAAACTTCTTTCTTTTAATCACATTGTCATTTAATGCTAGCTTTCGGGTTTCCTCTAAGGAAGGACAAGTCTTCTGGAGACCTTCCAAATCTAGGTGTGACAGCTCAATAGGTTTTCCTTTGGAAAGTACTAAAGGATGAATTGGTTTTACCTTAGATTGAGCTCTGGTAAGGACGTTAACCGTGTCCAGTTGTATGGAAGATTCAGTCACCTGTGGTATTTCCTCAGTTTCTGTGCAGATTGGTTTAGATGACTGCTTCTCTAAGGTTTTTCCAGGAGCTTCACGATTATCCAAATGCTGAGTTGAGTTATCCTGATTAATCACTTCTGGAGATTCTAGGGAAGAAACAGAAGTATAAAGTTTATCTTTTCCGGAATCATTTGAAAACCTTACACAGTCTAATTCAGATGGGAAGGTAGCCCCTTCTATGTTCCCAACCAAAACAGAACATGAAGTTATTTAGGCCACCACTGCCTCTACCCAACCAGTAAACCATTTGCAGTTAATGAAACATCTGAGAGTAGGAAACACATCACTTCTTCCTAAATAGTCAGTTAATTTAGTACTTTTATACCGGGTTGAATCTAAGTTAGGAAAGAGTTTACTTGAAATAACAATACAAGAACACCCAGTATCTCTAAGAATGGTGGAAACATTCATGCCATTAACAGTACCTTCACTAAAAGGTGCGTTAATATTAGCTTCGGTGAAACACTTCCCAATATTCTCACCTTTTTCCTTGGGACAGTCTGGACGTCTGTGTCCCAATTCGTTACAGTTGTAACATTTTACTGGGAATTTCTTAGAGGAAAATGGTTTGGATAACTCAGGTTGTTTAGGTACAACAGATTTATATCCACTACGCTCTTTAGGGTAGTTATTATGAGCGCAGGAATATATATCTGCCGCTTGTGCCATTTCTGAAGCTGTGTGAACGTCACGTTCTTTAATAAAGATACGTAAGTCAGAGTTAACAGAAGAGAGAAATTGGTCTCTTACCATCAGGTTGCGTAATGAATCAAAGTCATGATCAACTTCGGCACTATCAATCCAACAATCAAACAATCTGAAAAGTGTTGTCAGATACTGCATATAATTCTGATTGGGGGATATTTTAGTGTGCCGAAACTCAGACCTGTAATGATGGGTGGTCTTCTTGAAAGCCTGTAAGATAGCTTTCTTAAGTAGAGGATAATCAGTGATTACGTCAGTTGGTAAGGTGGAATATACGTTTAAAGCTGTACCTGATAGAAGTAATCCAAGCCTTGTAGTCCAAGAATCTGAGGAGCCACTCACAGAGTGTGGCAGTGTTCTCGAATCTGGTGATATATGCCGCGATGTCATCCTGCTCTGTGAAAAGTGGAATTTGAGGCATCCTAATATTAGATTTGTGGGTAGGGTATTCTAGTACCCCTTCATCTATTTTATGCTTAGATAACTCTACCTTCTTGGCTTCCAATTCCAACCTTAACTGTTCTAACTCCCTCTGCTTTGCCTTTTCTTCAATCTCCTTCATCTTGAAGGCTACTTCCCTTGCCTGAGCTCTGTCTTCTCTAGCTATCCTTTCCTGTTCTCTTTTGTCCTCACGAGCAATCCTTTCATTTTCTCGAGCTATTCTTTCCTGTTCCTTTTTCTCTTCTCGAGCTAGTCTCTTCTCCTCTTGAGCTTTTCTTTCCTGTTCCTTTTTCTCTTCTCGAGCTAGTCTCTTCTCTTGAGCTTTTCTTTCCTGTTCCTTTTTCTCTTCTCGAGCTAGTCTTTCCTGTTCCTCCTGTTTAGCTAGAGCTAGTCTTTCCTGTTCCTCCTGTTTAGCTAGAGCTAGTCTTTCCTGTTCCTTTTTCTCTTCTATAGCCATTTTAGCGGTAATATAACTATCAAGAGACTGGCCTGTAAATCCCATGTCTTTTCCAGCCCGTAACCAGAAATCTAACGAATCCATAGTAAGAAAATATAATACAAACCAAACAAATTGATCTTAAATTAACAACTGAAACGACTGTTTCAAAAGAGGGACCTCGTCCGCACACTTTCTAAACCTTCCCAAAGAAGAAAATGAAATAATATTTTCAACTTGGAAGTAAATCTAGTGGGCTCAAAAGCCTTCACTAAGATAAATGAACACGGTTCACCCAGGAGGGATTATTATGGAAGTTCCTCAGGTCCAACAAAAATGAGTAAACTTCTAAACCCAACCCAAGAACCAAACAACTGTAAGTCAAAGAGACTACCAGTAATGACTTGACACCTCAAAGATACAAACTCACCCTTTTCAATCTTAAATGTTATACTCACGAACCAGTAGAACCATCAGGAAGATGTAGCCTCAAGAGTCGTATCCTGGCAAGGTCGCCATTGTCAGGGGAACGCCTTCCACCTGAACAAATATAATGGAAAAAATAATAAAAACAAATATTTGACTCTTGGGTAGGAAATAAACTAAGAATTTTAAGTTTTTAATAAAATATATATAAAAAAAATAGGCCATAGTGGTTCTGGCAGGATGAAGAGTAGGAGAATATAAGCCCAGGTTGAGTCTCTGGTGTAGACGAGATGTTGGATGGTTATCCTGGGTAGTTAAGAATTCTCGTATGCCACTTGGTCGAGGTACGTAAGATTTAGAAGCGGAAGAGTAGACAAAAACCACGTCAGAGAGACGTACATCTAGCTCCTTCAAAACTGGCGTCTGTACCAGCTGACCAGGCCAGCAGCAGAGCTGATAAAGAGAAAATAACGAATAGTTACCACAAGTAAGTAAACATAACACGTAAGAAAGAAAAAGGATAACATGTTTACTTTAAGATGGAAGAAATTACTGGTAACCTTAAATCAACCACAAACAAAAAAAATTACCCCTGGTAGAGCACCTTACCTGTTCAGGAGAAGTGTGGAGGTGTAGTGACTCTCCACAGTCTTGCTGTTCACCAGGTAAGGTAACTACCACCAAAAAGGGGGGAAGCACCGGCTGAACCCGTGAATGACCGCCGGCAGACTAACAACCTTAACCCATAATTAGACTACTTTTCCCTCACAAATAATAATGCAGAGGCGCTCAGATACGACAGTTTAGAATAGTCCCTCCAAACTGTCAATATCCCTGACCCCTCCTTTAAAGTGCAGGCATTGTACTCTCCATTTCCAGGACTAAAGTCTGGCTAAATCAATAACCGGTTTTCCTGAATCCCTTCATTAAATATTACCCTGCTCACACTCCACCAGCTCGTCAGGTCCCAAAAACCATTCGTCTCCATTCACTCCTATCTAACACGCTCACACACTCTTGCTGGAAGTCCAAGCCTCTCGCCCACAAAACCTCCTTTACCCTCTCCCTCCAACCTTTTCGAGGATGACTCCTACCCCTCCTTCCTTCCACTACAGATTTATACACTCTCCAAGTCATTCTACTTTGATCCATTCTCTAAATGGCCAAACCACCTCAACAACCCCTCTTCAGCCCTCTGACTAATACTTTTAGTAACTCCACACCACCTAATTTCCACACTCCGAATTCTCTGCATAATATTTACACCACACATTGCTCTTAGATAGGACATCTCCAGCTGCCTCCTCACTGCAGCATTTACAACCCAAGCTTCACACCCATATAAGAGTGTTGGTACCACTATCCTTTCATATAATCAACATGCTGGCCGTCTCCTACTGAGGCAGGGCAATCCAAAAAAAGAAACACTTTCGCCATCATTCACACACAATCATAATTATATATGTGGCATGTAAAATTACGGTTATAAATACTTTGGATACAGTGTGATGTACAATATGTGTATTAGGAACAGGAAAATTAATAACCTTATGCAATACATTCTTTTGCTATAAGTTTTTCCTATGTGTTTAGCCCTTAAGGAATCTTTATAACTTGTATATTCAATCACCTTTCAGTTGATATAAATTTTGTATTTTTCACAGGTCAGGACAGTTATTGTGCCAGTTTTAAGGCACTACTCATCACTGTATTCTTTACCAAGAGATCTGCTCAAGTATCCAGGCCCAAATTATGCCATACCTTCCAGGGGAATAGGTATGATTGTTGCCCGAGTGCTGCGTGGAGCACTCAAGATACGCTATCTTTTGCTGGGTGGAAGCATCGCAGGTGGCAGTGCCTTGGCTAAGGTAAATTATTATGAATCTCTCAGAATAACTAGGAATACTGTTCTATTTTCTCTACACGAATTTGCATTGTTAGCAAAGTTAGTCTCCAAGTATAATTTTGTATTTTTTTCCTCAAGAAAGTCAATCAAGAGGTACTATATGATCTAAATATGATGCAGTGTGCATTTTTCTTTTTCTTATAAATCATCTTCTTTCAACAAACCAGCCGTATCCCACCAAGGCAGGGTGGCCCCCCCCCAAAAAAAAAAAAAAAAAGTTTCTCTTCATAACTTTAGTAATGTATATAGGAGAAGGGGTTACTAGCCCCTTGCTCCCGGCATTTTAGTCACCTCTTACGACACGCATGGCTTATGGAGAAAGAATTTTGTTCCACTTTCCCATGGAGCTTCTTATAAATAGTATTGTTTATTTTAGAATATGTTAAATTAAAGAGATAATATTTGCCTTGAAATTAAAATTTAGGGTCATAAATCAGTATAATTTTTCACTGTTGTATGCTTTTAAAATACAAGCAGGCCCCACTTTATGGCACTTAGCTAAATATGGCATTTTTAATTATACGTATAACCAAAAATTCATTTACAGTGGACCCCCGGCTAACGAACACCCCAGAAATCGTACAATTATGTAAGTATAATATTGTAAGTGCTTGTGGAAGTGTATTTTTGGGGGTCTGAAATAGACTAACCTACATGACATTATTTATAAGGAAGTAAATTCGTTCGGTAATGGCACTTGAGCAGGATTCTGGAATGAATTTTGTTCGTTAGCCGGGGTCCACTGTATATGGCTCTTGATTCGCTATTATGGCATCTGCGTGCCACTGTTTGTTTACATCCTCTGTGATCTCTATCTATCTTGATTATGTCTGGAGACTTTACAAAGTTTCAATTGTTTTAATTAAAGTTATTGCGTATTTGATATATACACGTACAGTAGGGCCCCACTTATAGGGCAGGTTAGGTTCCAGGCTACCGCCTTAAAGCAGACATTGCCGAAAAGTGAAACACCATTTTTTCCAGTTATAAATGCACATAAATGCCAGACAACAAGTTTACACTAACTTATATTAAGTTAGCAATAGAACTAGGCATTAAAAAACACAATAAAAAGTAAAATACACACTGAGTACACTTACTACTTACCTTAAAATATTAATATGAATATGTGAGAGGTGAATGGCAGTGTACGTATTTATTGAATAAAGTCAGATGGCACACTATCATCTTCTGATTCTTCAACTAATTTTATTTGTTTTGGAGACTTGTGTGAAGCTCTTAAAGGAGTGTGTGTTGCTGTTGATGTTGAAGGCTGTTGAAGGCTTGCCGTTGATGTAAAGGCTGTTGAAGGCTAGCTGTTGATGTTGAAGGCTGTTGAATGCTAGCTGTTGATGTTGAAGGCTGTTCAAGGCTAGCTGTTGATGTTGAAGGCTGTTCAAGGCTAGCTGTTGATGTTGAAAGAGTAAACGAGAGAACGAGATATGAAGTTCAGACAATGTATAAACACAAACTGAATGGGTGGTGGGGTACTGATTAGGCAAAATAAACGCGTATTAATACGTGTCCACCTTTAGTTCATTCACGTACGTTTGTAAGAGTTTGCGAAACTTTTACCTCACAATATTTTTTTTTTTATAATAATTACCTCGCAATACAAATACATACTCTTACATTGTGTACAAGTTGTACAAGTTAGTACAGAAGAATAAATAAACAGCAACACTCCCATTCTCATGCAACACACCATTTTTAGAGTGAATGATATTATTATTATTATTATCATAATAAAAAAGAAGCGCTAAACCCAGAAGGGTCGGGAATAGCTATATACGTACAGTGGACCCCCGAGTTTCGTAAAAACTTCACTCTTGAAGTCTGCTCAAGCACTATTACTGAACGAATTTACTCCCTTAAGGAAAAATGTCACGTAGGTTAGTCTATTTCACCCCCAAAAATACACTTCCACAAGCACTTACAATATTATACTTACATAACTGTACGATTTCCGGGGTTTACGAAACTCGGGGGTCCACTGTACATGTAATATAGAGTAAAGGCATACTAAAGGAATATTTTTCTACAGTTATCCCCCAGTAACTGGTGTTTGACTAGAGAAAACATAATTCTTCCAACACTCCTACAAAGCCGCTTGGTAAACACATCTCATATTTGTCAGTTTTTATTCTGTGGGTGTATATATCATGTTTATATGCTATGTAAGTGTTTCTTATAGAATTTTGAAGAAAATATTATAGATGGATAAATGAAAATGTCTGTATTAACGTAAAATAAGACATTTAATTTACCCAAGAGTGATTACTATTACGTAGTACGTATTACTATGGTGTTAAGACTAGAGGGACACTCTTAGTGATTTTAATGTGTACCTACATGCCAGCACAGTGTGTAAAGATATTTAGGTACAGGTACACATAAGTATAATTATCAGAGTACATATAAAATATGCAATAAGTTTAAAACTTGAAATTTTGGAAAGTTTCCAGACATAGAGAGATGTGCTCACAGAGAATGTTAACAAACTGGGTGGGGCGCGCCGTATTAGAAAGACAGGGAGCCATATAGCGAGTTTTGGTCATAATTTGAAATCGCCATATATGCAGAATGCCGTAAGGCGAAACGCCGTAAAGCAGGGCCCTACTGTACTCTTTTTGTGTTACAATGACATCTAAGGGTAGTTGTGATAAAAAGAGGAGTTGTAAGGCTCTTGCTTTAAGTGCAGAGTTAGAGATGATTAACCTCAGTGAGCAAGGTAGTATGTCGATGGCTGAGATAGTACTGAGATTCTACTGATAATTGTACTTATGTGTACCTGTACCTAAATAACTTACCCACTGTGCTGGTGTGCAGGTACATTAACCCCTTGAGGGTCAGTGCCGTAGTTCTACGGTTTTGAACTCTGGGTCAGTGCCGTAGAACTACGTACATCATTAGCTCAGCTCACTCAGATAAGTTGTGAGGGGTAAATTTTGGCCTAGATATGAGAGAATGGGTCTGTATGGTGAATGCACCATATAAAATAAGTCCTGCTCCATATAGTGCATGATGGAAAAGAAACTGTGACCAGGTTTTTGGTTTAAAATAGAGAATTTCGGTGTATTTTCAGATGGATTTTATGGTTTTATTCTTGGATTCTTGATATCATTTGATAGAATGGAAGATATATTACCAAAATAAAAATGATTTTGATTGGCTTCAGGACTGGAAGTAGCTTGAAATTGAGTTCAAAGTAGTGAAAATATTTGATTTTTGCTGATATTCCAGAGTAAATATATCATTTCACTTGTCCGATACACGTCCAACTAGTCAGTCTAATATGGATTTACAAATGCGTTGACATTATTTATGCTATTATGACAATAATGCATAACAGTAAGTCTTCTATTTTTTTGTGTGAATAAAAATTCAAAATGGAAATCTAGTGTAACATAAGAGAGGCCTGGGAACATAACCAATGAACAGAGAAAATGTTATTTTAGTGCCAGGAATGCCTGAATTGTTTATTCTGGACCCTATTTTAAATTAGCATATTTTGAAATTTGTGTGAAGTTGGCCAAATTACGAGTGAGATTTATTATTATAAAATTTATTTATTATAAAACATCACTTTGGTTCATTTATAATGAACATAAGCACTTTATTAGGTAGTAGAAATAGTTGATTGGGCAGTTTCTTATGCACATTTGATAAAATGGAAGATGTACTAGTGAAATAGCTAAGAATTTGATCTACTGGAACAAAGTAATTGGTCTAAAATAGGAATCAAAATGAGCAAAATCGCCTGTGTAAATATTGCTGATACAGCAAAGTTCGCAAAAAACGTAAGCTCATCAATTTTTCATCAAAATTCATACTTTTTATTTTATTGCCTTCACAAAAAGTTTCTCTACCATTTTATAAGAAAAATAAACATTTTTTTTTAAATTCTTGGACCCTCTGGACACTTCAAATTGGGGATGTGGACCCCTCAAGGGGTTAGTCACTATTTGAAGATGCAATAACATTATAAGCATAATAATAATAATTATCATCAATGGGGCACTTTGAATGTTGTATATTATGTTGTTATAGACATTTTCATTAATTCATCTACGACTTTTTTTTTTTTTAAATTATATAAGAAACTCTCAACATGGCTTATAAACATAATACAGACACCCATACTACAACAAATTAATGTAATTGTGGGGTGTGGCAGCTGGGTGGGTGTAAAGGCACCTATCCGAACACACTATTCCTAGCCCCAACCAACCCAATAGAAGTTTCACTTATAATCAACACATTAAAAAACAAATCAGGTGACCTAAATAACTTACCACCTTATATATACAAAAAAGCCTCTCAAGTTCTCTCACCAATTATTGCAACACTTTTTAACAAATCCATTGAATCCTCTACCTTCCCATCAATACTCAAAATAGCGAGGGTCACCCCAATACGTACATAAGGGAGGAGATCAAGCAGACCTGAATAACTACAGGCCGATATCTAACTTACCCCTTCTCTCCAAAATCTTTGAAAAATTAATTCATAGACAAATATATTCCTACCTCACCTCCAACAACGTACTCAACCACTGTCAATTTGGATTCAGGCCTAATAAAAATACAAATGATGCCATTATACACATGTTAGAAATCATTTACACTGCTCTTGAGAAAAAAGAAATCCCAGTGGGAATCTTCATTGATTTACGTAAAGCTTTTGATACACTTAAAATTATCGCACTATGGTATAAGAGGACACTCCCTAAACTACCTAAAATCATACCTTAGCAACAGAAACCAATATGTGTACACAAATGGAGCTAGCTCCACCGCGCAAACTATTACCGTAGGTGTCCCACAGGGAAGTGTTCTTGGCCCACTACTCTTTCTCATTTACATTAACGACCTACCAAATGCATCTCAACTCAAACCCATACTTTTTGCAGATGACACTACATACGTTATCTCTCACCCAAGCCCAGACACACTAGCCAACACTGCAAATACTGAATTGCAGAAAATATCTACCTGGATGATGACCAACAAACTTACTCTCAATATTGATAAAACCTATTTTATCCAGTTTGGGAACAGAGCTACAAACGCACCACTTAACATAACGATAAACGGGTCCCCTATTGCAAAACTCACAGAGGGAAAATTCTTAGGAATCCATCTTGACAGTGGCCATAAATTTCAGACACATATACAACAAATTCCAAGAAAGTCTCAAAGACCTGGGAATACTATTCAAGATCGGGTTTTGTTCCACAACCAGCTCTCCTTACCCTTTTCACCACTCATTTACCCCTACCCCACCTATGGAATCTGCGCAGGGGGTCTAACAAAAACTCATTTAGACCACTTTAAATCAACAAAAGGCAGCAGTTAGAAGGATAACAAATTCACCCAGGCAACATACTCCACCAATATTCAAA
>WNWK01025063.1:0-28938 GCA_009830355.1 Cherax destructor
CCATTAACCTTTAACATTTTCCAGAACTAAGAAAATTTGTCCAGAGTTATATTTGTGGTTTTGGAGCAACATACAGACGCGAACATTGTCATCCATGAAATTGATTAAAAACAAACTGAGGTCGCGACTTATTGATTCAAATTTGAATAATTCTCTGGCTCTCAGTAACTAATTTAACTGCAGACATTACAAGTTTGGAGAAATCAAAGCAGACTTAAAAGTTTCGTTAAAATAAATAATGTTTATCTTGTCTTTATATTAAATCATTTTATGTAAAATGCTAAATATGTCCATATTAACATATTTTTGAAGATCTAAAAGGGGATAAAAGTGTTGTGTGGCGCATCTGAACTAGAGAGTGAAAAATTTGGCGCGTTGAATGCAAAAGGTTGGCCACACCTGGCTTATACACCTGGCTTATACACCTGGCTTATACACCTGGCTTATACACTGGCTTATACACTTTACCGCGATAGTTCACAGGAAGTCAAGATAATAACGAAGGTTAGTTAAAGATAATAACGAAGGTTATGTTAATGAAAACGATAGTGAAGAGTGTTCCAAAGAAGAAAAGTTGTCATAAACTAGTTAAGAGAGTGATATCCTACAGTGACTACGATGATATCCTACAGTGACTACGATGATATTACAGTGACTACGATGATATCCTACAGTGACTAGATGATATCCAAGTGACTAGATGAGTATCCACAGTGACTACGATGATATCCCAGACCGAGATATCCACAGTGACTACGATGATTCCTACAGTGACTAGATGATATCCTACATGACTACGATGATATCCTACAGTGACTACGATGATATCCTACAGTACTCGATGATTCCTACAGTGACTCGATGATATCCTCAGTTAATAAAAGGATAGATGATATCCTACAGTGACTACGATGATATCCTACAGTGACTACGATGATATCCTTACAGTGACTACGATGATATCCTACAGTGACTACGATGATATCCCACAGTGACTACGATGATATCCCACAGACTACGATGATATCCGTCACGAGATACCCTGACTACATGATATCCTACAGTGACTACGATGATATCCTTACAGTGACTACATGATATCCTACAGTGACTACGATATATCCTACAGTGACTACATGATATCCTACAACGATGATATCCTCGACCGATTTCACAGTGACTACGATGATATCCACAGTATATGATATCCTACAGTATATCTCATGATATATATATATATATATTAAAATTTCCATTTTCTATAATTTTATATTGCTGATATTCTCGATAATATCTAATCGTTAATATCTTGCTTTATATTATTATTAGACTATTATTAGACTATTATTTGACTTATTTGACCTATTAGGTAGGATGTAATATTATATATTGTGCTCGAATGTCGTAACTGCCTTGGTGTTGGCAAACTACTGTTATGCTGCGGCGTCTAGTTGCTGGGAGGAGTCAGTCGCTGAACACACCTGAGCTGGGTGGTTGTTCCTCTTCCTTCTCTCTTTGGCCTGTTGACCTCGTCGAGTCAACACCTCACTCTTATTTCTACTTGTTTCTCGATATTAGACTCTGTTGGGTAGAGTATGATTCGATGGTGCGGCGAATCATATTCTCAGAACTCTGTGTAACTCTGTTCACAGAGAATAGACTAGACTGATTATTCGACGTTGTTCTGGGTTGTGTGTCACATTGACACTCTGATAAAACTCAGGTCTCAAGCTATAGCTCTGGACCTACTTCGATAAGGCATCTGTGCACCGCCACAGTTTGGGATTGTTTATGCTCAACCTAGTTTCAGTTGAAAGGGAGTTTTGTGACTGTTTTGGAGGATCTACTGATGGTCCCAGTTAGGGTCGATTTTCTATCTCCTTGTTCCTGACGCTGTGTTGCTGTTGCCTGTTATATTGCTGTTCTGCGAATTGGTCATTTTACTGGACAATCAAGCTGTTCTGGTTGTCTGTTTGTTAGAGAAGCTAGCTTAAGAGAAGTTCAGTCGGACACTGGTTGAGTCGAGTCTTAGAGTTCCCTGGGAGCACACTCATACACACATTTATTCTTATTTGTATATATTATTGTAATTACTGACATTGTACCTGATGGTACTTCTGAGTCATCTATATATATATATATATATATATATATATAATATATATATATATATATTTTTTGTGCCCTCAGCACAGACTTACTGTATATGAGAGCAGTGTAGGAGCTACCCTCCTAATTCATAACTTAATGAACATCCTTATATGTACATATATTTACTTTGAAACTCTAGACACTCACTTTGATAATAAATTTTTAAATATATTTCGTTGGTTAATACCGTATCAGTTGCAATCCTCTTAAGATATATAATATGTTGGATAACTGGACCAGGATACTGACTTTGTTGCAAAAGCCCAGTAACAGGCTGGATGCTAGAAGGGCTATCCTTTCTAGTGTTCACTGGAGATGTCTATTATTAATAGATATCGTGTCATTTTGTAACATACAGTGACTACGATGATGTCCTACAGTGACTACGATGATGTTCTACAGTGACTACGATGATATCCTACAGTGACTACGATGATATACTACAGTGACTACGATGATATCCTACAGTGACTACGATGATGTCCTACAGTGACTACGATGATGTCCTACAGTGACTACGATGATATCCTACAGTGACTACGATGATATCCTACAGTGACTACGATGATATACTACAGTGACTACGATGATATCCTACAGTGACTACGATGATGTCCTACAGTGACTACGATGATGTCCTACAGTGACTACGATGATATCCTACAGTGACTACTATATTCCTATAGTGACTACGATGATATCCTACAGTGACAACGATGATGTCCTACAGTGACTACGATGATGTCCTACAGTGACTACGATGATATCCTACAGTGACTACGATGATATCCTACAGTGACTACGATGATATCCTACAGTGACTACGATGATGTCCTACAGTGACTACGATGATGTCCTACAGTGACTACAATTATATCCTACAGTGACTACGATGATATCCTACAGTGACTACGATGATATCCTACAGTGACTAGGATGATATCCTACAGTGACTACGATGATATCCTACAGTGACTACGATGATGTCCTACAGTGACTACGATGATGTCCTACAGTGACTACGATGATATCCTACAGTAACTACGATGTTGTCCTACAGTGACTACGATGATGTCCTACAGTGACTACGATGATATCCTACAGTGACTACGATGATATCCTACAGTGACTACAATGATATCCTACAGTGACTACGATGATATCCTACAGTGACTACGATGATGTCCTACAGTGACTATGATGATGTCCTACAGTGACTACGATGATATCCTACAGTGACGACGATGATATCCCACAGTGGCGACGATGATATCCTACAGTGACTACGATGATATCCTACAGTGACTACGATGATATCCTACAGTGACTACGATGATATCCTACAGTGACTACGATATCCTACAGTGACTACGATGATGTCCTACAGTGACTACGATGATGTCCTACAGTGACTACGATGATATCCTACAGTGACTACGATGATATCCTACAGTGACTACGATGATATCCTACAGTGACTACGATGATGTCCTACAGTGACTACGATGATGTCCTACAGTGACTACGATGATATCCCACAGTGACGACGATGATGTCCCACAGTGACGACGATGATGTTCCACAGTGACGACGATGATGTCCCACAGTGGCGACGATGATATCCCACAGTGGCGACGATGATATCCCACAGTGACGACGATGATGTCCCACAGTGACGACGATGATGTCCCACAGTGACGACGATGATGTCCCACAGTGACTACGATGATGTCCCACAGTGTCAATGATGATGTCCCACAGTGACGACGATGATGTCCCACAGTAACGACGATGATATCCCACAGTGGCGACGATGATATCCCACAGTGACGACGATGATGTCCCACAGTGCGACGATGATATCCCACAGTGCGACGATGATTCCCACAGTGACACGATGATGTCCCACAGTGACGAGATGATGTCCACAGTGACACGATGATGTCCACAGTGACTACGATGATTCCACAGTGCAGATGATGTCCACAGTGACGACGATGATGTCCCAGTACACGATGATCCAACGACTGATGATTCCACAGTGCTACGATGATTCCACAGTGACACGATGATGTCCACGAGTGACACGATGATGTCCTACAGTACACGATGATGTCCTACAGTGATACGATGATGATCCACAGTGACACGTGATGTCCTACAGTGACACGATGATTCCACAGTGACTACGATGATTCCTGCATGATACTATGATGATGTCCACAGTGACTACGATGATGTCCACAGCCATGATTCCACAGTCGACGATGATTCCTACAGTGACTACGATATGTCCACAGTGAACGATGATACAGCACGTATCCACAGTACACGATGATTCCACAGTGAGCTACGATGATATCCACAGTGACGATGATGTCCACAGTGACGACGATGATTCCCACAGTGCACGATGATATCCCACAGTACTAGATGATCCTACTGACTATGGGTGTCCACAGTGACTACGATGATGTCCCACAGTGACGACGATGATGTCCTACAGTGACTACGATGATGTCCCACAAATATATTGAAGAAAATGCCTTTCCATCATTCACACATTTACTGGCTTTTGTTTCATTCCTCACTGACATGACGAGGTACTGTTCTGGATGGTTACTATATACAAGTATAAAACATGTTGCAGTTCCCATTTAGTCTCGATTATTTTGCACTATCTCCACTGGACACCTTCCTCATTATCTGTGACAGATTGTTGCAAGGTGTGTGTTGCAGTATATGAGCTGTGATATACGAGAAGTCACGGATACCCTGAGATCTGAGAACAGTAGCATGAGACACTGTGATCTGTTTATATCAGAAAATTCTCTCTATAGTCAACATCAAGCATCTACTGCATTATGTGAAGCAGTGCTGCTAGAATCACATTATGTGAAGCAGTGCTGCTAGAATCATATAATGTGAAGAAGTGCTGCTAGAATTACATTATATGAAGCAGTGCTGCTAGAATCCCATTATGTAAAGCAGTGTTGCTAGAATCACATTATGTGAAGCAGTGCTTCTAGAATCACATTATATAAAGCAGTGCTGCTAGAATCACATTATGTGAAGCAATGCTGCTAGAATCACATTATGTGAAGCAGTGCTGCTAGAATTACATTATATAAAGCAGTGCTGCTAGAATCACATTATAGCTACTTACAACTACCTATTTTCCACTTGTATACCTCGATCATGTCTCTCCTCATTCTTCATCTTACAAGTGAATGTAATTTTAGGGTCTTCAATCTTTCTTCATACGGAAGATTTCTAATGCTATGTATTAATTTAGTCATTATACGCTGAATGTTTTCTAACGAATTAATATCCATTCTGTAATATGGAGACCAGAACTGAGCTGCGTAATCTAGGTGAGACCTTACTAACGATGAATAAAGCTGTAATATGACCTCTGGACTTCTGTTGCTTACACTTCTTGATATAAATCCCAGTAATCTTATTACGTATGCTTAGGCATTGCTGTCTTGGTTTAAGGTTGCTGCTTACCATAACCCTCAAGTCCCTTCTGCAATCTGTATGGCTAAGTTCTACATTATTTAACTTATAAGTGCGTGGGTTATGGACACTCCCAAGCTTCAGAACCTTGCATTTATCTACATTGAACTGCATCTGCCACTTTTCTGACCAGGAATTGAGTCTGTCTAAATCCTCCTGAAGTTCCCTGGCATCTACGTTTGAATCAATTATCCTACCTAACTTCGTGTCATCGGCGAATTTGCTCATATCACTAGTAATTCCCTCATCAAAGTCATTGATATATATTATAAACAACAACGGGCCTAAGACTGATCCATGTGGAACACCACTTGTTACAGATCCCCACTCGGATTTAACCCCAATGCCATGATCTCTGGTGTGGTACTCTATCAAAAGCCTTACTAAAATCTAAATACACAATATCGAATTCTTTATCGTCATCAACAGCCTCAAAAACTTTTCTAAAGAAGGTTAATAAATTAGATAGGCAGGAACGCCCCCTCGTGAATCCATGCTGAGTATCATTAATCAAATTATGGTTATCTAGATGGCTTCTAATAATATCAGCTATAATTGACTCTAGTAATTTGCCTACAATTGAGGTCAGGCTTATTAGGCGGTAATTTGACAGTAGTGACTTGTCCCCTGCTTTAAAAATAGGAATTACATTAGCCATCTTCCACATATCAGGCACTACACCTGTTTGAAGAGATAAATTAAAAATGTTAGATATTGGTTCACAGAGTTCCATTTTGCATTCCTTAAGAACCCTTGCAAAAAGCTCATCAGGACCCGGCGATTTATTTTGTTTCAGTCGGTCTACTTGTTTCATAACCATTTCTCTAGTGACTGTGATATTACATAATTTATCTTCTTCAGGGACACTATAAAATTTAATTATTGGAATATTTTTAGTGTTTTACTGTGTGAAAACCGAGAGAAAATAATTATTACAAAAAGAGCACATATCATTCTCCTTGTCAGTAAGATACCCAGAGTTATTTTTAAGGGGTCCTATCATATCCCTAACTTTTGTTCTATAAACCTGGAAAAAACTTTTTGGGTTAGTTTTTGAAGCCCTAGCAAGTTTAATTTCATAGTCCCGTTTAGCTTTTCTTATCCCCTTTTTAACGTCCCGCTTAATGTCGGTATACTGATTTATAAGATGACCCTCACCTCTATTTTTGCGCCTATAAATTCCTTTCTTCTGCCCTAAAAGTTATTTGAGCCTATTATTCATTCATTTTGGGTCATTTCTACTTGATCTAATTTCTTTATATGGATTAAATGTTCTTTGGGCAGCCTGTATAGTGTTAAGAAAACTGTCATATTGATAGCTCTCTTTGTTACCCCAGTCCACATTTGATAAGTGTTCTCTAAGCCCATTATAATCTACTAAGCAAAAGTCTGGGACTGTTACTGAATTATCCCTACTATCATACAACCATACAATGCTAAAGGTAATTGACTTGTGGTCGCTTGTGCTGAGTTCCTCTGTAATTTCTAAATTATTAACAAGGGATTCCTTGTCTGCCAGAATCAAGTCAAGAAGGTTATTTCCCCTTGTAGGTTCTGTCACAAACTGCTTCAAAAACAATCCTGAACTACCTCTAAAAAATCGTTAGATTTTAAATTCCCTGTCAAGAAATTCCAATCAATGTGACTAAAGTTAAAGTACCCTAGAATTACTACGTTTTCGTGCCTTGTGGCCTTAACAATTTCCTCCCAAAGTAGTCTCCCTTGTTCCCTATCTAAGTTTGGAGGACGATATATCACGCCTAAAATAAATTTTTCACACCCTTCTGAAAATTCTATCCAGACAGACTCTGTATGTATTATTTAAGACTTTATACCCGTGTTTATGCAACAATTTAAATGATCACGGACATAGAGTGCCACCCCACCCCTCTTCCCGATACTTCTATCTACTTGGAACAATTTAAAACCCTGGATGTGACATTCAGCAGGCATATCCCGATTTTTCATATTAAACCATGTCTCAGTTATTGCAAAAACATCAATATTACCCGTACTTGCAACTAATCTCAACTCGTCCATCTTATTCCTAGCACTACGACTATTGGTGTAATACTCTTTTAAAGACCCTCCTTTCTCTTTACCCTTCCTGCTCATTTCTGTTTTTCCACTATACCTATTACTCTCCTTGTCACCAAGTGCCATTGGCTTTCCAGTATCCACCTTATTCTGCCTATTACTAGTTGCCCTAGAACTCATAATATTACTACACTGGGATTTAACTGTTTATATCCCAAAACCCATACCACTAACTTTTTCTAGTTTAAAGCTCTAACAGCTCCCTCCACTGCAGTTGCCAGTGTCCCCACCCCAGACCTGTATAAGTGAACCCCATCCCTGGCATACATGTCATTTCTGCCATAGAAGAGGTCCCAGTTGTCAATGAATGTTACCACATTTTCCTTACAGTATTTGTCCAGCCAGCAATTGACACCAATTGGCCTGGACAGCCATTCATTTCCAACTCCTCTCCTTGGCAAAATACCACATATAACAGGGTTCCCACCCTTCTTCCTAATTATGTCAATTGCTGACCTATACCTGCTAGTCAGGTCCTCACTCCTACGTCTGCCAACATCGTTACCTCCAGCACTGAGAGAGATAATAGGATTGTTCCCATTACCTCTCATGATGTCGTCCAGACGGCTAACAATATCCTCCATCCCAGCCCCAGGAAAACAAACCCTCTGTCTCCTACTTCTATCTTTCAAGCAGAAGGCCCTATCCATGTACCTAATCTGACTATCCCCAACAAGAACAATGTTCTTACCTTCCTTTGTGTCGTTCGTGGTGATGATCCAAGTAGTCGACTCACATTCATCGGGTAGGACGGAGAATGGGTTCGATGTTTCCACAACATTCTCCTGGGTCTTCGTTGTTTCTACCTCTCCATCCGTCCTCTTGATCCTTAACTTTGTCCCATGCATTCCAGCCACTGTCCAGGTTCCTTTCTTGACTTGAGGATTCACAACAGGAGGATTACTACGAATCCTCTTGTTTTCCTCAGTCAGTCGCTGTATCTCAAGCTTAGCTATCCTTCGGTTCTTCCTTCAGCTGCTGGTAGAGTAGCTCAAGAGAGGACATCTCCTTCAGATTCACAGAGAACACACAAGACACGTCTTCACCTAGTTAAGTCAGGTCCACCACTGGCTAAGTCGCCCACGCAGTGGGCTTTATCGAGTCACAAACAGATATGTATGTGTGGGCCTGTATGTACTCACCTAATTGTGGTTGCATGGGTCGAGACTCAGCTCCTGGCTCCGCCTCTTCGCTGTCTGCTACTGGGTCTCTGCTCTCCCTGCTCCATGAGCTTTATCATACCTTGTCTTAAAACTGTGTATGGTTCCTGCCTCCACTATATCTTTCTCTAGACTATTCCACTTCCTGACTACTCTGTGGCTGAAGAAATGCTTCCTAACATCCCTTTGACTCATCTGAGTCTTCAGCTTCCAGTTGTGTCTCCTTGTTTCTGTGTTCCCTCTCTGGAACATCCTGTCACTGTCTACCTTGTCAATTCCCCGCAGTATTTTGTATGTCGTTATCATGTCTCCTCTGACTCTTCTTTCCTCCAGTGTTGTTAGTCCTATTTACCTCAACCTTTCTTCATAAGACAGACCCCTGAGTTGTGGAACTAACCTTGTCGCAAACCTTTGCACTTTCTCTAGTATCTTTACGTGCTTGACCAGGTGTGGGTTCCAGACTGGTGCTGCATATTCTAGTATGGGCCTGACGTACACGGTATACAGTGTCTTGAACGATTCCTTGTTAAGGTAACGGAACGCTAATCTTAGGTTTGCCAGTCGCCCATATGCTGCCGCAGTTATCTGGTTGATGTGTGCCTCCGGAGACGTGCTTGGCGTTATACTCACTCCAAGGTCTTTCTCCTTTGCCGAGGGTTGTAGCCTTTGTCCGCCTAGCTTGTACTCTGTCAGCGGTCTTCTTTGCCCTTCTCCGATCCTCATGACTTTGCATTTGGAGGGATTGAATTCGAGAAGCCAATTGCTAGACCAGATGTCGAGCTTGTCCAGGTCTGTTTGCAGCCCTGCCTGGTCCTCTTCCGATGTGATTCTCCTCATTATTTTCACATCATCCGCGAATAGAGACACTTCTGAGTCTATCTCATCCGTCATGTCATTTACATATACCAGGAATAACACTGGTCCTAGGACTGACCCCTGCGGTACACCCCTCGTCACAGGCGCCCACTGTGATACCTCACCACGCACCATGACCCGTTGTTGCCTCCCATTGAGGTATTCCCTGATCCATTCCAGTGCCCTTCCTGTTATACCTGCTTGTTCTTCCAACTTCTTTACTAATCTCATGTGAGGAACTGTGTCGAAGGCCTTCCTGCAGTCCAGGAAAATGCAATCAACCCACCCTTCTCTCTCCTGCCTTACCTCTGTTACTTTATCATAGAACTCTAGGAGGTTTGTTACACAGGATTTGCCTTCCCGGAATCCGTGCTGTCTGGTGTTTATTATTCTGTTCAGCTCAAGGTGTTCCACCATTCTTTTCCTGATGATTTTCTCCAGGACTTTGCACACTATACACGTAAGTGACACCGGTCTATAGTTTAGTGCCTCTTTTCTGTCTCCTTTTTTAAAAATGGGGACTATGTTGGCCTTCTTCCATTCCTCAGGTAGCTGCCCAGTTTCAAGGGATGTGTTGAATATTATGGTAAGTGGCACACTCAGTACCTCAGCTCCTTCCCGAAGAACCCACGGGGAGATATTGTCCGGACCCATCGCCTTTGAGGTATCGAGGTCACTGAGTAACTGCTTCACTTCCTCCTCAGTTGTGTGTATGCCCTCTAGCACTTGGTACATCCCTTGTTGGTGACGAACCCCGTCCTGTCTACCCAGCTGCCTTCCTTCCTCCATTGTGAATACTTCCTTAAACCTTAAGTTGAGCTCCTCACATACCTCTTGATCATTACTTGTGAGTTCCCCATCTTCTCTCCTCAGCCTTATCACCTGGTCCTTGACTGTTGTCTTCCTTCTGATGTGACTGTACATCAGTTTCAGGTCGGACTTAACTTTCGATGCTATGTCATTTTCGTACTGTTTCTGAGCCTCCCTCCGTACTTGTGCGTACTCGTTTCTAGCTCTTCTACTAATATCTTTGTTTACTTGGGTTCTTTGCCTTCTGTACCGTTTCCATTCTCTGATCTCTGAGTCTTTGCCTCCCTGCACCTTTGGGTAAACCAGGGGCTCTTTCTGGCCTTCCCATTTAATCCTTTG
The DNA here is from genome assembly GCA_009830355.1 of Cherax destructor. NCBI lineage: Eukaryota > Metazoa > Arthropoda > Malacostraca > Decapoda > Parastacidae > Cherax > Cherax destructor. The sequence goes on from WNWK01025063.1 coordinate 10,932, forward strand.
CCTCTGGGTATAAACTGTTCCTCTGCCTCTGGGTATAAACTGTTCCTCTGTTTGCCTTTTATTCTTCCAGTATCTCTCAGTTTCCACATTAGCCTTTCATGTGGAACTATGTTAAAATCCTTCTTAATGCCTAGATACGTTACAGAGGAAATAAAAGGTAAATTTCTTTGTGTGTGTGTGTTAGTTGTGTGTGTGTGTGTGTGAATGTGTATGTATGTGTGTGTATGTATTTGTGTTTATGTATGTGTGTGTGATAATGTGTATGTATGTGTGTGTATGGTAAATTGTGTGTTATGGTATGTGTTGTGTGTGTATGTGTGTGGATATATGTGTGGATTTATGTGTAAAAGTAGTGTAATGTGTGTATGTATAGGGAAATGTGCTTATGGGCCTGATGTGTTTGTGTTTGTTATGTTGTGGACTTTTATGTTGATTGTGATTGTGTGAAAAGTAGTGGTGAAATTGTGTGTTATGGTGTATAGTGTATGTGTTGTTTACATGCTCCTCTACCTGGCCTGACTGAACACCTAGACCTACCAGTTAATGTATTCATGTTCACCTGTCTGCTCAGCCCTTTCTACTAGAAATATATGGAGAGTGGGAGGTGTGTGTGTGTGTGTGTGGGTAGAGTTAGAGATGTAGAGCAGTTAGAGAGAGAGAGAGAGAGAGAGAGATAGAGAGAGAGAGAGAGAGAGAGAGAGAGAGAGAGAGAGAGAGAGAGAGAGAGAGAGAGAGAGAGAGAGAGAGAGAGAGAGAGAGAGAGAGAGAGAGAGAGAGAGAGAGAGAGAGAGAGAGAGAGAGAGAGAGAGAGAGAGAGAAGAGAGAGAGAGAGAGAAGTACACTCCCGTACCTATCCCTACTCTAAATATTTTGTCAAATGCACTTTACTAGTGTACACATATGACGCGTCAGAGGTTGAAGTGTACATATCAACGCCTTGTAATATGTGTGTGAGGGAGGCGCGTGATAATGTTAAGTGTGAACTTCCATAGTGCACACATGTTGACCTAACGTGTGTACGTAAGTAATGGTATGTATTAACACTGCTCATGTGCACTTGTTGTAAGCACACATGTACATCTGTAGTGTACATTTGTAGTTTGCACATCTCAAACAAATGAGCGCGTCTGCAGTGCTGCTGTAATGTGTAGCAGTTATTAGTTATTACCATAAGGATTCTGTACATGCAGGAGTACGTGCAGAGAGAGTTTGTCGCTACTAGATCACTCTTCCTGCTCCATGAGCTTTATCATACCTCTTCTTAAAGCTATGTATGGATCCTGCCTCCACTACATCACTTCCCAGACTATTCCACTTCCTGACCACTCTGTGACTGAAGAAATACTTCCTAACATCCCTGTGATTCAGCTGTGACCCCTTGTTGCTGTGTCCCATCTCTGGAACATCCTGTCTCTGTCCACCTTGTCGATTCCTCTCAGTATTTTATATATCGTTATCATACCCCCCTTCCCTATCTCTCCTGCCCCCAGTGTCGTCAGGTCGATTTCCCTTAACCTCTCCTCGTAGGACATACCTTTTAGCTCCGGGACTAGTCTTGTTGCAAACTTCTGCATTTTTTTTAGTTTCCTTACGTGCTTGGCTAGGTGTGGAGCTACTTACAACTTCCTCCTGGAGCTACTTACAACTTCCTCCTGGAGCTTCTTACAACTTCCCCCTGGAGCTACTTACAACTTCCTCCTGGAGCTACATAACACTTCCTCCTGGAGCTACTTACAATTTCCTCCTGGAGCTACTTACAACTTCCTCCTGGAGCTACTTACAACTTCCTCCTGGAGCTACTTACAATTCCCTCCTGGAGCTACTTACAATTTCCTCCTGGAGCTACTTACAACTTCCTCCTGGAGCTACTTACAATTTCCTCCTGGAGCTACTTACAATTTCCTCCTGGAGCTACTTACAACTTCCTCCTGGAGCTACTTACAATTTCCTCCTGGAGCTACTTACAATTTCCTCCTGGAGCTACTTACAACTTCCTCCTGGAGCTACTTACAACTTCCTCCTGGAGCTACATAACACTTCCTCCTGGAGCTACTTACAATTTCCTCCTGGAGCTACTTACAACTTCCTCCTGGAGCTACTTACAACTTCCTCCTGGAAGTACTGACAACCCGTGTGGGTCATAAGAAAACAGAGTTGTGAAGGCTCGATCCTTCGTCCGCTTCTCACGACACACTCACAAGCTACTGTTTAATAATAATGTTCCGGAGGAGAGAGAACATGGAGGGAGAAGAGGGGAGATGGAGGGAGAAGAGGGGAGATGGAGGGAGAAGAGTAGAGGTGAAGGGAGAAGAGATAAGATGGAGAGAGAAGAGGGGAGATGGAGGGAGAAGAGGGGAGATGGAGGGAGAAGAGATGGAGGGAGAAGAGGGGAGATGGAGGGAGAAGAGGGGAGATGGAGGGAGAAGAGGGGAGATGGAGGGAGAAGAGGGGATATGGAGGGAGAAGAGGGGAGATGGAGGGAGAAGAGGGGAGATGGAGGGAGAAGAGGGGAGATGGAGGGAGAAGAGGGGAGATGGAGGGAGAAGAGGGGAGATGGAGGGAGAAGAGGGGAGATGGAGGGAGAAGAGGGAGATGGAGGGAGAAGAGGGGAGATGGAGGGAGAAGAGGGGAGATGGAGGGAGAAGAGGGGAGATGGAGGGAGAAGAGGGGAGATGGAGGAAGAGGGGAGATGGAGGAAGAGGGGAGATGGAGGAAGAGGGGAGATGGAGGAAGAGATGGAGGGATAAGAGAAAAGATGGAGGGAGAAGAGGGAAGATAGAGGGATAAGAGAGAAGACGAAGGGAGAAGAGGGGAGATGGGAGAGAGAAGAGGGAGATGGGAAAGAGAGGAGAGGGAAGATGAGAGAGACAGGAGAGAGGAGAGCCGTAAAAGTGGGAAAGAGGGGGACACGTTACAGAGGAAATAAAAGGTAAATTTCAGCAGAACCTTCAACACAGGAGGGATGTGGGCGGCCTTACTGTTATGTACAAGGCCAACATTGTCAAAGTACCACACTTGGCTTCACTTCGAGGACAGCGATAAGCCAGCTTCTATACCACAAGACGGGCAGAAAGCAGCAACTTCACTCTGGTTGTACACTTCTCCAGAACATCACTTCATCTGAGATCATTTATACCCAGGATGACTCGAGTCTAGAACACATTCGTACAACATTATGATGTCAACGAGATAAAGTCGGTTGATCAAATGAAAATGCTGACCCACAGATGGCTCTAATTTCATCCTGTTCCCTACTTGTATGTTTCATAACAATAAAATTGCTTTCAAATGAGCTGAAGTAGGCAACAGCTCTTAGCTTGTCAATAAAGCTAGGGATCCTTTAGGGGCCTATATGGTTTAATTTTTTGTTTTCCCTTTGTAAGATTTCATTGAAATTTTTACCCCAGACTCTAGGCATGTCATAGTGGGGTGGCCAAGGAAGGATCGAGTACGTCTGGGGTGGCCCAAGAGGGGCCAGCCAAAGTTGGGGTGGCCACATCTGGGGTGGCCACATCTGGGATGGCCACATCTGGGGTGGCCACACTGGTTCTCTTACACTTTCTTTTTCTTGGTTGAGAAGACGTTTCTAAGACTGAAATATCCAATAATTCACTAGTAGAGAACGAGGTTGGGTCTTGTGAGGATTGTGGTGTTGATGGCGTCGTATCACATGCTCCCACCACCTGTCTCGCTGCTTCCTTTTTGTTTCTCTAGCTCTCTGCATTACTTCTAAGCTTGACGCTTATCTTGTAAGAGAATTTCCTCTTGTTGTAAGGCATTGTGTGTAAAAAATGCTTAGAATATAAGGTAAAAATGACGTGTCCCACGCACAGTTGCCGTCACTCAGAGCAGCATACCAACTCTTCTCTCTGACTCTTGGTCGGCACTGAGGTTATGTGCTGGAGAGTACCTCTATCAACAGCCACCCTGAGTGTTGCCAACTAGTATTTTGAAGAATTTAGCACAAAAACGTAAAAAAAATACTAACAAAAAATACTAGAAATGGCAACAAGTATACTACTGTCATGGTGCGTGTCAAACTAATGACGCAAATACCTCATTTATTATAATTACGATAACTACTCATTGAATTATCGTACGGACACGAGACATACACCAAAATGTTGCCAGATTATTGAGCTATTTTTCGGTAAGATTAACTCATTTTTTTCGACTTTTTTTATATCGTTCAGCTCTCGATGCTACAGAGGCCCTTTGATGCAGCTACTGGTTGTAATGCAACTACTGGTCAGAGAGGCTGCTCTAAACGTCTGTTTCAAAAACTTGGAGATGTGCCATGATAATGTCACAGTGGCTATTTAGTCCTTCCAGCCCTTTAATGAAGATAGAAAGTCTGCTCTTCTCTTTACTTCAGTATTTCATTATTCAGCTCTATGGAGGAGTTACGAGTTCTTGGACCTTCACCCCTCAGAATGTATGCCTAGATATAAACTACTTAAAAAAAATATTAAATTTCGCTGACTTTTACCGAAAAATTCAATTGCAGCTGCAGTTCTAATTAAAAGTGTGATTATTTTAGTTAAAATTTCATGGTCTCCAGAAAAGCTTCCAAACAGCTCCAAATCGTCGAAATATGCAATAAAATACCATTTTAGCCCCTTTTTCTGATATTTTTAATGCTTTACATATTTTTAAAAAAAAATACTGAATATTCAAACGTAATAAATATTTTAAAGGACATCTTTGTTTTTTAACAAAAATTAAAAACATTTAAAAATTTGATGAACGACATAAAACATTATTTTACTGCATATTTCCGTGAATCAAGGCTCTCCATTGTAATTTTTAGCTCAAAAAATATTAAATTTCGCTTACTTTTCCAATTAAATTAAATTATAGCAACAATAGTAATTAAAAGTGTGATTATTTTAGCTATTATTATTATTATTATTAAAATTTCAAGTTCTCCAGAAAAAGCGTTCAAACAGCTGTAAATCGTTGAAATATGCAATACAATACCAATTTAGCCCATTTTTCTGAGACTTTTAATGCTTCATATATTTGTTTTTAAAAATACTGAATATTCAAACATAATACATATTTTAAAAGACATCTACTTTGTTTTTTAATAAAAATGAAAAATATTTAAAAATTTGATAAACGACATTAAACGGGTTTTTATTGCATATTTCGGTGAATCAAGGGTATCAATGATTTGCTTAAAAACTTGATTTTTTTATCTCAAAAAATATTAATTTTTTTCTTAATTTTCCAATTAAATTCAATTACAGCAACAATTGTAATTAAAAGTGTGATAATTTTCGTGTTTTAACTAAAAATTGAGGTTTGCCATAAAAGCGTTTTTTAATGATTTATATATATTTTTAGCAAATATTAAATATTCTAAAATATTATGTATTTTTATTGACAATTACTGGTATTATTTAAAAATATATAAATTGTTAATATATATTGAAAAACGACATAAAACGTTATTATATTGAATTTTTCGAAGAATCAAGGCTTTCTCAATCATTTTCTGAAAAATATGATTTTTTTAGCTTAAATATGCCTATAAATAAGCTTCTTCAAAAAATATTAAATTTCTTTTACTTTTCCAGTTAAATTAAAATTGCAGCAGGAATTCTAATTATAATTGTGAAAATATATGCATTTTAGCTAAAAATTAAGATTTGCCAGAAAAGAGTTCAAAAAGCTCTAAATCGTCGAAAAATACAATAAAATACCATTTTAGCACATTTTTCTGAGTTTTTTAATTTTTCAAATATATAAAAAAAATGAAATATTGAAAGAAATTATATTTTTTTGAACATTAACTATGATTTTTTTAAATGTAAATTATTTAAAAATAATAAAAAACACCCTAAAACCTTCTTTTATTGCATTTTTCGATGATTCAAGGCTTAATAAAACATTTCCTGAAAAATTTGACTTTTCAGCTAAAATATGCCTATATATAAACTACAAAAAATATTAAATTTTGCTTACTTTTCCCGAAAAATTCAATTGCAGTAGCAATTCTTATTAAAAGTGTAATAATTTAAGAATTTTAGGTAAAAGTTCAGGTTTGCCAGAAAAGCGTTCAAACAGCTCCAAATTGTCGAAATATGCAATGAAATACCATTTTCATTATTTCTGAGTTTTTTATTGATTATATATATATATATATATTTTTAAATATTAAATATTAAAAAATAATTCATATTTTATATATTTTATAGGACATTCACTTAGATTTTTAAAAAAAATGAGAAATATTTAAAAATATTAAAAAACGACATGAAACGTTATTTTATTGCATATTTCGATGAATCAAGGCTTTTTCAATCATTTCATGAATAACTTAATTTTTTTAGCTTAAATATGCCTATATATAAGCTTCTTCAAAAAATATTAAATTTCGCTTAATTTTCCAGTTAAATTCAATTACAACAGCAATTCTAATTAAAAGTGTGATAATGTAAGTATTTTATCTGAAAATTGTGGTTTGCCAAAAAAGCAGTAAAACAGCTCTAAATCGTCGGAATATGCAATAAAATACCATTTCAGCTTTTTAATGTTTTATGTATATTTTTAAAAAATATTAAATATACAAAAGTATTATGTATTTTTATTGACATTTACATTTATTAATATATATATATATATATATATATATATATATATATATATATATATAAATATATATATATATATATATATATATATATATATATATATATATATATATATATATATATATATATATATATATATATATATATATATATATATATATATATATATATATATATGTTGTGCCGATTAGGTAAAACTGGTCAATTAGCAAGAACTCATTTAAAATTAAGTCCTTTCTAAAATTTTCTCTTATACGTTTAAAGAGATATTTTTTTCATTTACGTTAATGTAAAAAATTATAATTTTGTACCAAGAGAAACTTTGAAAACCTACCTAACCTTATTATAACAAGCGCAATTTAATTTAGCCTAACCCAACTAAATATATTTTAGATACGTTAACATTAATTTAATAATAAACAAACACAATGAAATATATTTTTTTCTTTAGGTTCAGAATGATTTTTGCGAAATTATTGCATACACAAATTTTCGCTTGTCTTATATGGCAAGAAGAGCGTTGCTATTTAAGCCAAAATCGCAAGTTTTACCTAATCGGCACGACAAAAAAAAAAAAAAATATATATATATATATATATATATATATATATATATATATATATATATATATATATATATATATATATATATATATATTGAAAGCCTGTATTTGTTTTACATGATGGTAGGATTGCTGATGTCTTTTTTGTCTCATAAACATGCAAGATTTCAGGTACGTCTTGCTACTTCTACTTACACTTAGGTCACACTACACATACATATACACATTTATATATACACACTCATCTGAGTTTTCTTTGATTTTATCTTAATAGTTCTTGTTCTTATTTCTTTTCCTTTCATATCCATGTGGAAGTGGAATAAGAATCTTTCCTCCGTAAGCCATGTGTGTTGTAAAAGTCAACTAAAATGCCGGGAACAATGGGCTAGTAACCCCTTTTCCTGTATAGATTTACTAAAAACAAAAAGAAGAAAACCGTCAAAGTGGGATATCTGAATTTGTGTGGATGTTGAGCGAATGATAAGAGAGAGATGATTGTAGATGTTATGAATGAAAATAAGCTGGATGTCCTGGCTTTAAGTGAAACAAAGATGAAGGGGGTAGGAGAGTTTCAGTGGGGAGAAATAAGTGGGATTAGGTCAGGAATTTCAAATAGAGTTAGAGCTAAAGAAGGAGTGGCAATGATGTTGAATAATCCATTATGGCAGGTAAAGAATAGATAAGAGTAGAGAATAGATAAGAGTAGAGGAGAGAGAGAGATTTTGGGAAATGTTGAGTGAGTGCGTGGGGAGAATGAACCAAATGAGAGAGTACTTGTGGTTGGGGATCCTAATGCTAAAGTGGGTAAAAATGTTGTAGAGGGAGTAGTAGGTAAATTTGGGGTGCCAGGGGTAAATGTAAATGGGGAACCGTTAATAGAGCTATGTGTAGAAAGAGGTTTGGTAATAAGTAATACATATTTTATAAAAAAGAAGATAAATAAGTATACAAGGTATGATATAGCACGTAATGAAAGTAGTTTGTTAGATTATGTATTGGTGGATAAAAGGTTGATGGGTAGGCTTCAGGAAGTACATGTTTATAGAGGGGCAACGGATATATCGGCTCATTATTTAGTTGTAGCTACAGTTAGAGTAAAAGGTAAATGGGACAAAAAGAAAATGGCAACAGCAAGTAAGAGAGAGGTAAAAGTGTATAAACTAAGGGAGGAGGAAGTTAGGGTGAGATATAATGATGTGACAGGCTACAGGCCTGGTGTGACAGGCTACAGGCCTGGTGTGACGAACTGCTCTTGGAGTTTGACCCCACAAAGTACAAAGTTATGATGCTTTGGGAAAAAAACAAAGAAAATCGCAGACGGAGTACAAGGTAGTGCGACAAAGGTTACAAACCTTACTGAGGGAGAATAACCTTGGGGTATCATACGGAACACGTCTTCTGAGGAGCACATCAACTAAATAGCTGCTACAACTATTCAGTTATCCATCTACGAACTGTACACCGTCTACGTCTGGCCCATTTTGGAGTGCGCAATACCAGTATGGATCCCACGCATGGTCAAGTACATAACGGAAATGGAAAACTGCAGAGGTTTGGAACAAGACTTTTCCCGGAGCTAAGGTGTTTGTCTTATGAGGAGAGGTTAAGTGTACTCAACTTAATGACACTAGAAGACAGAAGACTTAGGGGGTATATGATAACGACAAACAAAATACTGAAAGGAGTTGACAGAGTGAACGGGGACAGAATGTTTCAGAGATGGGAAATAGGAACAAGAGAGCACAAGATGAAGTTGAAAACACGGATGAGTCCGAGGGATGTTAGGAAGTATTTCTTCAGCCTTAGAGTTGTCAGGAAGTGGAGCAATGTGAAGAGTGAAGTGGTAGAGGCGGGATTCATTCATAGCTTTAAGAAGACATGTGATAAGTCTATTATAGCCAAGAGAGATTAGCGACCCGTAAAGAGGCTATGCTAAGATCTGTGAATCAACTCTTGTAACCACATATATAGTTGAGTAGACACACACACACACCGATGGCATGGTGGCTAAAGCTATTGCTTCATGCACGGAGGGCCCGGGTTCAATTCCCGGCAGTGCCGAAACATTTCGGAGTGTTTCCTTACACACACACACACACACACACACATATATACAACAGGCCTAGTGTCTAATCGACATGTGCCTAGGATAAAATGGTAACTAACACACACTCGCACACACACACACTCACACACACACACGAACACACACAACATGAGATTTAAAGAAGTATTTACAGAGGAGACAGGAAGGACTCCAGAAATTCAGAATAGGGAGGTATACCAACAAGTGCTGGATGAAATACACACAACCGAGGAGGAGGTGAAGAAGCTGCTATGTGAATTCGATACTTCAAAAGCGGTGGGACCGGACAACATTTCTCCGTGGGTCCTTAGAGAGGGAGCAGAGATGTTGTGTGTGCCACTAACAAAAATCTTCAACACATCCATTGAAACTGGGCAACTACTTGAGGTATGGAAGATGGCAAATGTAATCCCAATTTTTATGAAAGGAGACAGACACGAGGCATTAAACTACAGACCTGTGTCACTGACGTGTATAGTATGCAAAGTTGTTGCATGCAAAGAGTATGTAACCTTTATTCGGAGCATGTTAAACACACCCACATAGGCTCCCCTCCAACCAGCGAACCATCGTTAAGGGTTTGGTGATGAGGGCCCCATCATCAAATCAACGACTCGGTTCAGCCAATTAAAATGCGAGTTTAACAATGACAAAGGTGACGTGGTTACCACTCGCGGTTTGTCATTGGAATTCCTGCATAGAGATGGTTGTGGAAAGTTGTCTGTCTTTTGGCTGCTGCTTAGCCTAGACAACTGTGGCGTGCACTAAACACTACTCCTTTGTATATAGTGTACATATGTGTAAATAGCACTTTGTTATACTTGGTGAAGGAAAAGACAAAAGTCTTATATAATCACAATTACTTGGTGAAGGAAAAGATAAAAGTTTGGAATTAATCTAGCTGATTTTTGAAAGAAATACAATTTCAATACATCTTCTACTGTGTTTCTTTGCTCCAAGCTCCCTTTACACTCAGGTTAACAGGCCACTGAACCTGAGGTTGTAATATGGGGGCCTGTCTGGGAGCTGAATTTGGAGACTTAGAGCAGGAGTTGAGCCTAGAGTTGAAGTTCGTGCAGGAGCTAGTCTTGTATCTAGATAGCTTGCTATCTGGCATTGCTTACGCTTTGCCAACGCTTCACAAATTTTTGTGTCTCATTTTTGCATTCGCTTCGCTATGGTCAGCCTGCTATTGTGAGTATTCTGCAATTTGGTTTGTTATTGTGTATCAGCCTTGCTATTGTGTGTGTGCATATTGGCTTTGCTATTCGTACCATGCATAGAGCTACAGCGTGTTAAAGTTGGGGGTTAATGCCACCTATTCGAGTCAGACAGTTAGTGTCTGAGTTTACTCTGCTAAAGTTGCCCAAACTATCTCTACAGCGTTGTTGGCGTATCGCTCCTTCTATTGGTCTTGAATACCAGCGTACCCTTACTGCTGCTCAGCTGCGTGATATTATAAGGAGTAAAATACAAACTGAAACTATGGCATATCAGTCTAGTGTTTCTCCCTCTACAGGAGCTGTTAATCGTAGGTCACCATTGAGGTTTCTACAAAATGGGAGAGACAAAACTCCTGAGCAAAACCAGCAAGTCACAGGTGTGGGGTTATCGACAGGTGAGTCTGGTTCACTGGCGCTTGAACTAGCCAGACTCACTCTTGAACAAACTAAAGAACAACGTGCATTTGCTAAGGAGGAGTTTGATAGAGAGAAGGAGAGGAGACAATTCCATCAGACTGTTGATGACTTCAATTTACAAAGGGCAGTACAGTTTGTTCCTCGTTTTGTTGAAGCAGAGCCTGAATAGTTTTTCGAAGCATTTGAAAACCAGGCTCGAGCTTTAGGGTGGCCTGAGGTTCATTGGGCGTCACTGGTGCATACTGCGTTGTTTGGTAAGGCACAAGAATTTACTTCTAGCCTGGGAAATACTGATTTTGGAAACTATCACATTGTAAAAACCACTGTTCTTGGGGCTTATCTTTGTATTCCTGCCAAGTATAGGAAAGAATTCAAACTCGGTAGAAAGCAGTTGGGTCAGTCTGCTGTTGACTTCGTCAGACAGCAGACCAGGGCTTTTACAAAGTGGCACAAGGCAAGTGGTGTCGCTGATTTTGAAAATTTGAAGCAGCTCATTTTGGTGGACAACCTGCTGGAGTCTGTTAGTCCAGAGGTTCGAGTCTTTCTGCAAGATCATTCCTTGCCTACGGCATTGGAAGCAGCCAGGTTGGCTGATACTTTTGAAACTAACCGCTCCTTGTCCGAGCGGTCTTATCTCTTTCCTCAACAGCCTGGTATGAGCAGAGATCGTCAAAGAAAAGTTCCTGAGTGGAGAAATAAAGGTCAAGATGAAGGTGAATCTCATCAGCAGTCAACTAAAACACCTGGTGAGCAGCGTTACTTCACTCCTGGTCAACCCGGTGAGCAACATCAAACCACTCAACGGGATTCGAAGCGACAGTATCCACAGTGGCGTAAGCCACAAAATCAACGAGGTGCCAAAGTTAAAGCTGAGATGGTATGTTATAACTGTGGCAAGCCTGGCCACATCAGACCCAATTGTCCAAGTAAACCCCAACCATTTGGGAAAATCTCTAATATCCCTAATAATATGTCCCAGGAATAAGTAGAGAAGGGGATGGCCCCCTATTATAGTATGTGTAAAATATCCCTTCAGGAACATTCAGAGAAAAAGGAAGTTAAAACCTTTAGGGATACTGGAGCATATTGCTCACTTATAAGAGAGGGAGTACTACCCCTTTCTGATCAAACCTCTTTGCAATCCTCAGTTCTGTTAGAAGCTTTTGGAGGAGCAGTATTTTCTGTCCCTTTACATCAAATCTATGTGCAGAGTAAATACTACACTGGGTATTTGACTGTTGGTGTCTCGGAGGGATTTCCTATGAAGGATGCAATGCTATTACTGGGTAATAACATTGAGTCTACTAAATGTATAGAACCCATAATGGTTAATTCTTCCCCGATGTTGGCCATAACTCGGGCACAATCCAAAGTGATGTCTGATAAGAATGTTAACTCGTCCTTGGACGACTCTGATCTCGGACTAACCAATTTGTTTTGCGAGGAAAACTGGCCAGAGCCTCGTAAATTTAGTGAACAGCCACAGATCAAGCCTTCCTATTCCAGGGTTGCAGGATTGCCAGATGTCTCTGTTTCCATGCCTGAGGGACTGTCCTTTCGGGAGGAACAACGGAAAGACTCCTCACTAAACTCTGCTTTTGAGGCAGCTATGGGTAAATCTACTTGGTCACCCGGTCAAATATCTCTTAAAAATAATTACTTAGTCTGCACTGAAACTGGTAAGGAGGTGGAGGGAAAACAACAAACAGATAAGTTAGTGGTTCCCAGAAAGTTTAGGTCTCAGATACTAAATATAGCCCATAATTCTTCTTTAGGAGGCCATTTGGGAATTACCAAAACTCAATATAGAATAACAAAAGAATTATTTTAGCCAAAGTTAAGGCAAGATGTAAAGAATCATATTCGCTGTTGTCCAGAATGTCAGCAGGTAGGGAAACCTGGACACCCCATTAAACCTGCACCTCTCCATCCCATTCCTGTTAATGGAGACCCTTTCTCAGAATTGATAATAGATTGTGTAGGTCCACTACCTAAAGCTAAGTCTGGAAATCAGTACTTATTCACAATCATGGATAGAGTAACTAGATACCCAGAAGCAGTTCCCATGCACAGTATTAACACTAAAGCAATCCTTAAAGCTTTAACTAAGTTTATCTCTTGCTTTGGAATTCCTAAAACTATTCAAAGTGATCAAGGTACTAACTTCACTGCCAAAGCATTTAGGGAAGCATTAACTAGGCTAGGAATAGTTCATAACCTATCCACTGCCTATCATCCTCAGTCCCAAGGCGCCCTTTGGGAAAAATTCCATCAGACGTTAAAAACAATGATGAGAACATTCTGCTTGCATTTTCCTACAGACTGGGATGAATCACTTCCTCTGTTGCTATTCACAATGAGAGAAACTGTGCAAGAGTCTACAGGGTACAGTCCTTTTGAGCTGATATTTGGGCACAATGTACGAGGTCCTCTACATGTGCTCAAAGAAGGATGGATGGGAGAAGACGCCTTCACAACCAGCTACAACCCTTCTTCAAGGTTGCAGGTAGCACGTCAGTTGGCTAAGGCTAACTTGAAGGCAGCTCAAAATACGATGAAACAGAGGTATGACAGAAACTCAAAATTTCTGCTCCTTCCATCCGGAGATAAGGTGTTGGTACAGGAGCCTATACCTTTCCACACCTTGAAAGCTAGATTTACGGGACCAATGCAAATCGTAAGTAAATTATCTGATGTAAATTATGTGGATCTCCCTTGACAAGACCTCAAAAAGTAAAACTTACCACATTAATCAAATTAAAGCTTTTAATACACCAGATAAAGTTCCAGTAATGACTCTGTCCTCTACCTCTGATGACCCTGACTCTTTGCACTCTGAGATTAATGTAAAGCTTCCAAATTCGGTCCTCCTCAAGGACCCTAAACCTTTAATGTTGGGTTTGACCAAGTCTCAAGTAACTAATTTAACTGCGCTCCTACAGTCTTATCCTGATATTTTTTCGGATGTGCCGAAAAAATGTACATTAGGATATCATGATGTAGATGTTGGAAACTCTAAACCTATTAAACTCTCCCCTTACAGAGCTAATCCTGAAAAACAGAGGCTACTTCAACAGGAGGTAGAATTTATGTTAGAGCATGGGTTAGTGGAGGAGTCATCTAGTCCGTGGGCTTCACCGTGCATTCTTGTTAACAAAGCTGATGGAGGGTTCCGAATGTGCACAGATTACCGTAAGGTGAATGAGGTCACAATTGCAGATGCCTATCCTCTGCCACGTCTGGATGATGTAATCGACTTTGTGGGTAAGGCTACTTTTGTATCCAAATTGGACCTCCTTAAAGGTTACTATCAAGTACCTTTAACAGATAAGGCGAAGGAAATCTCTGACTTCGTAATTCCAGGAGGTCATTATCAGTATACAGTGACCCCCTTCGGAAGGAAAAACTCTCCTGCATCATTCCAGAGACTTATCCATCAGGCTATTAAAGGACTTGAAGGCATGGCAGCTTACCTAGATGACATAGTTGTTGGTCGGACACTTGGACCAACATGTGTTTAGGCTTAAGGCTCTCTTTGAGACCTTCCAGAGTTTTCATTTAACTGTTAATTTATCAAAGTCATCCTTTGGCCAATCTACTATTAATTTTCTGGGCCATGAAGTAGGTAGTGGCAAAGTGGCCCCTAAATTTGCAAAAATTCTGGCCATTAAAAATTATCCAGTTCCCCCTGACAGGAAATCCCTTCAACGTTTTCTAGGGATGGTAGGGTTTATAGAAGATTCTGTAAAAAATTTTGCAGATATTGTTGCACCTCTAACCTCACTTACCAGTCACAAAGTTCTCTTTATTTGGACCCCAGAATGTCAAGATGCCTTTACAAAAGCAAAGAGATTACTTTGTACTGCACCCATTCTGTTGTCTCCAGACTTTTCAAAACCATTTTCCTTACAGATTGATGCTTGTGAGTCTGGGGTGGGGGCAGTGCTTCTGCAATCTGGGGATGATGGGTTGCAGCCTGGGCATTTTCTCTGCCAAATACCAGCCACACCAGAGGGCCTACTCTACTATAGAGAAGGAGGGCCTGGCTCTACTTCTGGCATTAGAGCATTTTGATGTCTACGTGGGCCAGTCCTCTCAGGTGGTCTCCATCTACAGCGACCACAACCCTCTGGTGTATCTACAGAACATAAAAAACAAAAATACCAGACTCATGCGTTGGAGTATTAAGTTGCAACCCTACAATATAAAAATTATACACATTGCTGGAAAATTTAATACACTAGCTGATGTGTTGTCCAGAAGTCATTGTATTTAGTTAGGATGTGTTAGGGACTTTGGGTAGAACCAGCTCTTTTTTTCCCCTAGTGGGTTTTTTTTTTAGTGGGGAGGGTTAGGGGGGTGCACTGCTGACCAGGCCCTTGGACCTATGTTAGCCCTACCGTCGGCTGTCTCACTCTTAAGTTTAAAGCTGGACTTAAGTCTCGAGAAAAGTTTAGCTTTAACTAATGAGCGGGATGGTAGAGGGGAAAGGCGGTCCCATTATTATAATGTGCCATGGTGGCACTCTACCCATTTTGAGGTGGAAGCCTAGTCCTGAGCCCTCTTAGGGTGGGGGTGTTGCATGCAAAGAGTATGTAACCTTTATTCGGAGCATGTTAAACACACCCACATAGGCTCCCCTCCGACCAGCTAACCATCGTTAAGGGTTTGGTGATAAGGGCCCCATCATCAAATCAAAGACTCGGTTCAGCCAATTAAAATGCGAGTTTAACAATGACAAAGGTGACGTGGTTACCACTCGTGGTTTGTCATTGGAATTCCTGCATAGAGCTGGTTGTGGAAAGTTGTCTGTCTTTTGGCTGCTGCTTAGCAGACAACTGTGCGTGCACTAAACACTACTCCTTTGTATATAGTGTACATATGTGTAAATAGCACTTTGTTATACTTGGTGAAGGAAAAGACAAAAGTCTTTAATAATCACAATTACTTGGTGAAGGAAAAGATAAAAGTTTGGAATTAATCTAGCTGATTTTTGAAAGAAATACAATTTCAATACATCTTCTACTGTGTTTCTTTGCTCCAAGTCCTTCACTCAGGTTAACAGGCCACTGAACCTGAGGTTTAATAAAAGTCATGGAGAAGATCATCAGGAGGGAGAGTGGTGGAGCACCTAGAAAGACACAAGCTATAAACGACAACCAGCACGGCTTCAGGAAGGAAAATCCTGTTTTCCAAACCTACTGGAGTTATAGACAAGGTAACAGAAGTAAAACACGAGAGAGAGGGTGGATAGACTGCATTTTATTGGGCTGCAAGAAGGCGTTCAACAGTTCCTCACAAAGGGTAATGCAAAAGCATAGGATCAGGCACACGTAACAGGAAAGGCAATGGATCAGAGAATATCTGACAGGGGGCAACAACGAGTCATGGCATGACGAGGTGTCGAGTGGCACCTATGACAAGTGGGGTTCCACAAGGGTCAGTCCTAGGACCTGTACTGTTTTTTGGGATATGTGAATGACATAACGGGAAGGGATAGACTCAGAAGTGTCCCTGTTTGCAGATGATTTAAGTTAATGAGAAGAATTAAGTCAGTTGAGGATCAGGGAGGACTACAAAGAGACCTAACAGGCTACAACCGGTGTAAATTCTTTGAATTTAACCCTGGAAATGTAAAGTCATGAAGATGGGGAAGGCAAGGCCGAGACAGAGTTAATCTAGGTGGAAAAAACCCAAAACCTCTTAAAAAAAAATTTGGGGAGCAACCTGGGGCCCAAAAATAATCAGATAACTGCTCAGCATACGGGCGGTGGCAAATAAAATAGCTTCCAAACCTCCTAAGGAATTTTTTAAACTCGCCCTTTGCAAGCCCTACTGGGGGCCCTTTTTGGAACCCCCCTGGTCAAGCAGGGGAAATTCAGAAAGTGAAAAGTTTTGCAAAAAGACTAGCCCCAAATAAGGGGTTGTCCTAGAAAAAAGGGTAAGGAAACCCAGACACTGGGGGAAGGGGGTTAGGGGGACATGATAACGACATATAAAATACTGCAGGAAAATAAGGTGGACAGAACAAGATGTTCCAGGGGGGACAAAAAAACAAGGGCAAGGGAAGTTGAAGACTCCATGAGTAAAAGGATGTTAGGAAGTATTTCTTCAGTCATAGAGTTGTCGGGAAGTGGAATAGCCTAGAAAGTGACGTGTGGGGCAGGAACCAAAAGTTTAAGACGGGTTTATAAACTCATGGAGCAGGGGGGGAGGACCAGGCAACTTGGGGGGGGGGCCAGGAGATGACTCCCCCTGCAACAACAAATAGGTGAGTAAAAAGGTATACACAGGTAGTGAAGTACTGCGTACTCCTTAGATGTCTGTCCACCCCCTTGAAACCGCGGTGTCTTTGGAATCCCTTTTTGTGGGAGGACTTGAAATCTTGGGCCCCAACAGTCTCAGGGGCCCCCTTTTTTCTGGGGTGTTGACCCCTGCCAGGGTTTTCTTTATAGGGGTAATTTCCTGTACAAATTTGGGACTAGTTCCTCCCCAAATTTTTTAATGTATATGATCTGGTTTTTCCCCAAAACCAACTGCCGCCATATTGTCATGGAGGTCTGGTAGGGGTTTTTTTGTGACAGGGGAAAAATCTTTCCCGGGGGTTGTTTCTGGGCTTTACTGGAAGGAAGCGCTGCCAATGTCTCACCAAGCCTGGGTGTCGACTGCCTGTCGGGCCCACCCGGGGGTTTTGAAAAAAGAACTGGTTCCCCCACATACATGATGCACTATATATATCACACCACACAAAAAACACACACACACACACACACACACACACCCACACACACACACACCCACACTGGCCTAGGGGACCCCTCGGTCCCCTCCGGCGCCCACTTTGGGGCGTGGTGAGGTATCACAGTGGGCGCCTGTGACGGGGTGTCCCGGGGGCAGTCCTAGGACCAGTGTTATTTCTGGTATATGTAAATGACATGACCGGGGGGTAGACTCAAAGGGCTCTATTCCGGGATGTGAAAATAATGAGGGAATCACATCGGAAGAGGACCAGGCAGGGCTGCAAACAGACCGGGGAAGCCGACATCTGGTCTAGCAGATGGCTTCAATTAACCCCCAAATGCAAAGTATGAGGATCAGAAGGGCAAAGAAGACCGTGACA
>WNWK01025064.1:0-28935 GCA_009830355.1 Cherax destructor
GGTGAAGCAGTTACTCAGTGACCTTGATACCTCAAAGGTGATGGACTTGGACAATATCTCCCCGTGGGTCCTTCGGAAAGGAGCTGAGGTTCTGAGTGTGCCACTTACCATAATATTCAACACATCCCTTGAAACTGGGCAGCTACCTGAGATATGGAAAAAGGCCAACGTAGTCCCCATCTTTAAAAAAAGAGACAGAAAGGAGGCACTAGACTATAGACTGGTGTCACTTACGTGTATAGTGTGCAAAGTATTGAAAAAAATCACCAGGAAAAGAATGGTGGAGCACCTCGAGCTGAACAGGATAATAAACACCAGGCAGCACGGATTCCGGGAAGGCAAATCCTGTGTAACAAACCTCCTAGAGTTTTATGATAAAGTAACAGAGGTAAGGCAAGAGAGAGAAGGGTGGGTTGACTGCATTTTCCTGGACTGCAGGTAGGCCTTCGACACAGTTCCTCATATGAGATTAGTAAAGAAGTTGGAAGACCAAGCGTGTATAACAGGAAGGGCACTGGATTGGATCAGGGAATATCTAACAGGGAAGCAACAACGGGTCATGGTGCGCGATGAGGTATCACAATGGGCGCCTGTGACGAGCGGTGTACCGCAGGGGTCAGTCCTAGGACCAGTGCTATTCTTGGCATATGTGAATGACATGACGGACGGGATAGACTCAGAATTGTCTCTGTTCGCAGATGTTGTGAAATTAATGAGGAGAATCACATCGGATGAAGACCAAGCAGGACTTCAAAGAGACCTGGACAAGCATGACATCTGGTCTAGCAACTGGCTTCTCGAATTTAACACCACCAAATGCAAAGTCATGAAGATCGGAGAAGGGCAAAGAAGACTGCTAACAGAGTACAGGCTAGGTGGACAAAGGCTACAAATCTCACCAAAGGAGAAAGACCTTGGGGTGAGTATAACGCCAAGCACGTCTCCGGAAATTCACACAACCAGATAACCGCGGCAGCATATGGGCGACTGGCAAACCTAAGATTAGCGTTCCGTTACCTTAACAAGGAATCGTTCAAGACACTGTGCACCGTGTACGTCAGGCCCATACTAGAGTATGCAGCACCAGTCTGGAACCCACACCTGGTTAAGCATGTCAAGAAATTAGAGAAAGTGCAAAGGTTTGCGACAAGGCTAGTTCCACAACTCAGGGGACTGCCCTATGAAGAAAGGTTGAGGGAAATAGGACTAACAACACTGGAGGACCGAAGGGTTAGAGGAGACATGATAACGACATACAAAATACTGCGGGGAATTGACAAGGTAGATAGTGACAGGATGTTCCAGAGAGGGAACACAGACACAAGGGGACACAACTGGAAGCTGAAGACTCAGATGAGTCAAAGGGATGTTAGGAAGAACTTCTTCAGCCATAGAGTAGTTAGGAAATGGAATAGTCTAGAGAACGATATAGTGGAGGTGGGAACCATATATAGTTTTAAGACAAGGTATGATAAAGCTCATGGAGCAGGGAGAGCAGAGACCCAGTAGCGGACAGCGAAGAGGCGGGGCCAGGAGCTGAGTCTCGACCCCTGCAACCACAATTAGGTGAGTACTGTACTTCCCTCCTTCAGAGTGCCGACACTGTACTTCCCTCCTTCAGAGTGCCGGCACTGTACTTCCCTCCTTCAGAGTGCAGACACTGTACTTCCATCCTTCAGAGTGCCGGCACTGTACTTCCCTCCTTCAGAGTGCCGGCACTGTACTTCCCTCCTTCAGAGTGCCGGCACTGTACTTCCCATCATGGAGATGGAAAGTCTTAGATACCATTTGTCGCCTAAAACAAAATTTCTATATTCACTGCCAGCTAACACACTCACGCACGCTTGCTGGAAGTCCAAGCTCCTCGCACACAAAACCTCCTTTACTCCCTCCAATGTTTCCTAGGCTGACCCTTACCCCACCTTCCTTCCACTATAGATTTATATGGTCTCCGAGTCCTTCTATTTCGTTTTCTCCTCTCTAAATGTCCGACCCACCTCAGTAACCCCTCCTCAGCCCTCTGGATAATACTTACAGTAAGCCCGCACCTTATCCTATATTCACACCACAAATTGCCCTCAGACACAGCATCTCCACTGCCTCCAGCCTTCTCCTTGTTGCAACATTCACCTCCAATGCTTCACACCCATATAAGAGTGTTGGTATAACTATGCTCTCATACATTGCCCTCTTTGCTTCCATGGATAAAGTTCTTTGTCTCCAGAGACTCCTCAGTTCACCACTCACCTTTTTTCCCCTATCAATTCTATGATTCACCTCATCTTTCACAGACCCATCTGCTGACACGTCCACTCCTAAATATCTGAACACATTCACCTCCTCCATACTCTCTCCCTCCAATATGATATTATTACCAATATTTTTATTACTATTAATATTACACGCACATATGAACACAGACTTACTTCCCACATAAATAACGTCAACAACACTTGTGTTTTACGTCATAATACAGCTTGACACTACATGGAGTGACCCAGGGCGTCAGCACATAGCTTGACACTACATGGAGTGACCCAGAGCATCATAACATAGCTTGACACTACATGGACTGGCCCAGGGCGCCATAACACAGCTTAACACCACATGGAGTTACCCAGGGCATCATAATGCAGCTTGAACCCACATGTGACCCAGGGAGTCATAATGCAGCTTGATGCCACATGGAGTGAACCAGGGCGTCATAAGACAGCATGACACCTCATGGAGTGACCCTGGGCGTCATAAGACAGCATGACACCTCATGGAGTGACCCAGGGCGTCAAAATACAGCTTGACTCTACATGGAGTGACCCAGGGCGTCATAACACAGCTTGAGACCACATGGAGTGACCCAGGGCGTCATAACACAGCTTGAGACCACATGGAGTGACCCAGGGCGTCATAACAGCTTGACACCACAAGGAGTGACCCAGGGCGAGTCTTGAATCTCCTCTCAGCACACCGCCACCCTGACCTCCCTCATCATCTGCTCTCCTGATAACACCTACGTTTATCATGTAATCTGTAGACTTGAAAACAATCTTGGTCACTAAGCAAAACATTATCTCAGTAAAGATTTTTTTATTCTGCCAACGTGTGTTTGAGAAGAGACGGACTCACCTGAGTTCCCTCCCGGAGAACCCCGGCCAGTTGCGTCGTCATGTCCTCCTCCACGATGACAAACCATCGTATTGTCGGAGACTCCAGCACCGTCTCTTGTACCTGACACGTGAAAATAAGACAAAGTTATTAAAATAAAGAATATTCTCTCAAGCAGTTTTCTTTTTGCTTCTCTTTACGACCTTATCCGTTATATTGTGACCAAAGAAGTTCATATTAAGAGTATAATATTGACTGTAAAGTTACAAATTGATCCAGTGATTAGCGTAAAATTAGTTGTTCTAATATGTATGGGATTAAGAGAAACACATCTGGAGTAACACAAGAAAGATATCTCATTTATCACATAACCCCGGGGCCACACACCACTCCCACCTTCCATCACATAACCCTGGGGCCACACGCCACTCCCACCTTCCATCACATAACCCCGGGACCACACACCATTCCCACCATCCATCACATAACCCCGGGGCCACACACCATTCCCACCACCCATCACATAACCCCGGGGCCACACACCACTCCCACCTTCCATCACATAACCCCGGGGCCACACACCACTCCCACCTTCCATCACATAACCCTGGGTCCACACACCACTCCCACCTTCCATCACATAACCCTGGGGCCCCTCACCACTCCCACCTTCCATCACATAACCCTGGGTCCACACACCACTCCCACCTTCCATCACATAACCCTGGGGCCCCTCACCACTCCCACTGAAGTTGGACGTGAGCCCAGTATGCAGCATGCATTTTCCCTCTGGATGGTCACGCTGAGGCTCTGGAACATGAAAGTGGCTGCCCTTCGGTCCCTGGTGGTGTCGATGAGTCTGGAACCCAGTTCTTTAAGGAAACGTGTTGCATTTTTTCCCCATGATCCCAAGGTCTCTGATCCCACTGGGACAAATCGATACTGGTGACTTATGTCCCTGTACTTGCCGATCTTGTACTCCTCCCTGTGGTCAGCAGCTCCTCCCTGTCGCCCGACACTGTGATGGATGTAGGTGTCAGCCAGTGTCGACACACAACAATAGTCCCATGCTAAGAGCTTGCCATTCTTCCATAGACAGATGGTGATCCCATCAGGGCAGTTTGCAGGGTTGTGAGCATTGTTGGCTGCTAGTGATTTTGGCTCTCTCTCGGCTGGGCATCCAGCTGTAGGAAGGCTTCTAGAACTTTATGATGTCGTTGACTTCATTGTGCCTTGCATGCCAGCTCTTGGTTTGGGTCACCTTGCGTATCGCTGGAAATACACGTATATTCTGTGTGAATTTCGGCAGTTCCCATTGCCGAAATGGGAACTGTTTGGAGGAAGCCCCCAGAGTGATGTACGCTCACAGCTTGGAGACAGCCAGTGCTGCACTAGGTTTTCGTGCTGAAGCAGCGAGAGTCACCAATTCGGTAATGACACTGGCTCTGTATTCCTGCCGAGTCACTGAGGTTGTACGGAATAATTTGTTTTGTTAACTCATTTGATGCTATGGAGAAGGAGAGGAAAACTGGTAGGGTAATCTGGAAGGATTTGCGTACTCCCAGCCCCCCAAGCCTGACTGGAAGTGAGGCTTGCAACCACTGTCCATCTTCGAGGGAAAGATTCAATACACTCTCTAGCATGGTCTTGAGGATAGAGTCATATTCCTTGAGTTTCGGACTGCTGAAGGCTGTGGAGCATCTCAGGAAGTAGGTGAGTATTGGGATGGACAGGCACCTGGTGAGTAGGTAGAATTCATGTGTATCAATGTCTTTCATCGTGCCTTCCATCATCCTGAGGTCTGAGATTTTTTTTCTAGGATCAGATCAGTGGCACTGCGCCCAAGCGGATCACCAAGGAGAGTGCTGTTGGCTGGATCAATGGCTCGTGCTCCTGGTAAAACAGCACTAATATCTACAATGATCTGTTGATTGGTAGAAACTATTTTGTATTTGGTGAGGTTTAAAGATAAGCCCAGACTCTTTCCCATGCCTTTGATTTTTCTAATGTCCTCTAGGAGAGATTCTTCAGTGCCAGCTAGGGTGCCATCATCCAAGAACTTGATAATGAGTTCACTGGAGAGCGCACAGTAGTAAGAGTGCATATTTTCTATATAAAGTAAGTTCAAGCTTGTGAAGAGTAGGGAAGTGTGTTGTCTGGCTCTGGAATGGGTGATATTCCACAAAGCAGCTTTTTGTTGGGTTATTTTTAGGTTACTTGGAATAGTAGATCCCTAGGTATAAATGCCATAGGCCAGGTAACGGTAGATTTGAGAGTGGTACAATGTAAGTAGTGTTGTTTCAGGTGCACAGTAACACATCGTGGAGGGGGCATCACTGTTTTGGAGACCTTAGCTATGTGTTGGACGTGGGTATTAAATTTCAAATTGCAGTCAAGTTGTAGATTTAAGAACTTGCCTTCAGTGTGCCTTGCAGTGGAAGAACCATTGGTCATTATGTTCACTCGGATAAATGAAACTGTTTCAAACATCATGTAGTAGGTTTTGTCAATATTAAGGGTTAGTTTGTTGGTCGTCGTCCAAGTACATATATTTAGGAGCTCATCATTAACAGTGTTGCTGAGAGTAGTCGGATTTCAGTGGGAGAAGACGTAAGTAGTATCATCTGTGAACAGAGTAAAGACCCAGAACACTGCCTTAGGGAACTCCTATGTCGGTAAACCCAGTTGATGAAGTTACACCATTGGTGGACACATACTGGGGTCTATTACTAAGATAAGACTTTAGGTAGTGTCCAAAGAGGCCTAGAGAGAGCTATTCATTTTAATTTGAAATTTTTAGGCGGAGACGTACCGAGGAAAGTATAAATTCCGTAAATGAACTGAACGCCGATTATTGGTAGATTATTTGGTCATTGTTGCCATTGTTTTTAATGGTGCACTGATAGTGTTCATTGGTATGGTAGTGGAGGTGATGGTGAACAGTTACCTTAAAAGCTTCATATATATTATGTCGTGCCGATTAGGTAAAACTGGTCAATTAGCAAGAACTCATCTAAAATTAAGTCCTTTCTAAAATTTTCTCTTATACGTTGAAAGATATATTTTTTTCATTTATGTTAATGTAAGAATTTATAATTTTGTACCAAGAGAAACTTTGAAAACCTACCTAACCTTATTACAACAAGCGCAATTTAATTTAGCCTAACCCAACTAAATATATTTTAGATACGTTAACATTAATTTAATAATAAACAAACACAATGAAATATATTTTTTTCGTTATGTTCAGAATGATTTTGGCGAAAATATTGCATACACAAATTTTCACTTGTCTTATATGGCAAGAAGAGCGTTGCTATTTAAGCCAAAATCGCAAGTTTTACCTAATCGGCACGACAATTACATGTCAGGGTCATTGACAGGTATCTCGTAGTAGATGCTAATGATCAGTTTCTAGAGAAATGGTTTACTTGGAGTATACCTGGAGAGGGTTTCGGGGGTCAACGCCCCCGTGGCCCGGTCTGTGACCAGGCCTCGTGGTGGATCAGGGTCTGATCAACCAGGCTGTTACTGCTAGTCGCACGTAAACAGACGTAAGAACCACAGCCCGGCTGATCAGGTACTGACTTTAGGTGCCTGTGGAGGGCCTTCTTGAAGACAGCCAGGGGTCTATTTGTAATCCCCCTTATGTATTCTGGGAGGCAGTTGAACAGTCTTGGGCCCCTGACACTTATTGTGTTGTCTCTTAGTGTACTCGTGGCGCCCCTGCTTTTCATTGAGGAAATGTTGCCACTCCTGCCGAGTCTTTTGCTTTCGTAGGGAGTGATTTTCGTGTGCAAGTTTGGTACTAATCTCTCTAGGATTTTCCAACTGTATATTATCACGCATTGTTCTCGCCTGCGTTCCAGGGAATACAAATCAAGGGACTTCAATCGTTCCCAGTAATTTAGGTGCTTTATCGTACTTATGTGTGCCGTGAAAGTGCTCTGTACATTCTCTAGGTCAGCAATTTCGCCTGCCTTGAAGGGCAGTATTCCACCCTAGAGAGAACAAGTGATTTGAAGAGAACTATCATGGTCTTTGCATCCATAGTTTTGAAGGTTCTCATTATCCATCCTATCATTTTTCTAACAGAAGAGGTAGATACATTGTTGTGGTCTTTGAAGGTGAGATCCTCTAACATTATCACTCCCAGATCATTCACATTAGTTTTTCGCTCTATTGTGTAGTTAGAATTTGTTTTATACTTTGATAAAGTTTTAATTTTCTCAAGTTTTCCATAACTGAGTAGTTGAATTTCCTCTTCACTGAACTTCATATTGTTTTCTGCAGCCCAAGTAAAGATTTGGTTGATGTCCACTTGGAGTCTTGCAGTGTCTTTAATGAAGGTCACGGTCATGGCAATTCGAGTGTCATCCACAAGGGAAGACATAGACATCTCTGTCTATGTCAGATATGAGGATGAGGAGCAAGATGGGAGCGAGTACTGTGCCTTGTGGAACAGAGCTTTTCACCATAGCCTCCTCAGACTCTTGCAAAGTCTGTGTATATTACATCTGTATTTTGTTTATTCACTAAAGCATCCAGGACAGGCAGGATCGACCTGCTCTAAACCCGTGTTGCCCTGGGTTGTGTGATTGATGGGTATCTAGGTGGTATCTAGATTTTTATGATATGGGATGTTAGCGCTATTGGTCTGTGGTTCTTTGCAATTGCTTTACTGCCACCTTTGTTGTTGCAGTGTCAGCAACAACATCAGCAGTGTCAGCAACAACATCAGCAGTGTCAGCAACAACATCAGTACTGTCAGCAAGAACATTATCAGTGTCACCAACACCATCAGCAGTGACGGCAAGAACATCAGAAGTGACGGCAAGAACATCAGCAGTGTCAGCAAGAACATCAGCAGTGTCAGCAAGAACATCAGCAGTGTCAGCAACAACATCAGCAGTGTAAGCATCAACATCAGCAGTGTTACCAACAACATCAGCAGTGACGGCAAGAACATCAGCAGTGTCAGCAACAACATCAGCAGTGTCAGCAACATCAGCAGTGTCAGAATCAACATCAGCAGTGGACATAAATAAGATGAGCTTCATGATCAGCCACAGCAGCTGGAGTAGTAACAGCTGCTGGAGCAGTAACAGCAGCTGGAGCAGTAACAGCAGCTGGAGCAGTAACAGCAGCTGGAGCAGTAACAGCTGCTGGAGTACTAACAGCAGCTGGAGCAATAACAACAGATGGAGTAGTAACAGCTGCTGGAGCAGTAACAGCAGCTGGAGCAGTAACAGCAGCTGGAGCAGTAACAGCAGCTGGAGCAGTAACAGCAGCTGGAGCAGTAACAGATGCTGGAGCAGTAACAGCTGCTGGAGTAGTAACAGCAGCTGGAGCAATAACAGCAGCTGGAGCAGTAACAGCAGCTGGAGCAGTAACAGCAGCTGGAGCAGTAACAGCAGCTGGAGCAGTAACAGCTGCTGGAGTAGTAACAGCAGCTGGAGCAATAACAGCAGCTGGAGTAGTAACAGCTGCTGGAGCAGTAACAGCAGCTGGAGCAGTAACAGCAGCTGGAGCAATAACAACAGCTGGAGCAATAACAGCAGCTGGAGCAGTTGGAGCAATAACAGCAGCTGGAGCAGTAACAGCAGCTGGAGTAGTAACAGCTGCTGGAGCAGTAACAGCAGCTGGAGCAGTAACAGCAGCTGGAGCAGTAACAGCAGCTGGAGCAATAACAGCAGCTGGAGCAGTAACAGCAACTTTAGCAGTAACAGCAGCTGGAGCAGTAACAGCAGCTGGAGAAGTAACAGCAGCTGGAGCAGTAACAGCAGCTGGAGCAGTAACAGCAGCTGGAGCAGTAACAGCAGCTGGAGCAGTAACAGCAGCTGGAGCAGTAACAGCAGCTGGAGCAGTAACAGCAGCTGGAGTAGTAACAGCAGCTGGAGTAGTAGCAGCTGCTGGAGCAGTAACAGCAGCTGGAGCAGTAACAACAGCTGGAGCAGTAACAGCAGCTGGAGCAGTAACAGCAGCTGGAGTAGTAACAGCAGCTGGAGTAGTAGCAGCTGCTGGAGCAGTAACAGCAGCTGGAGTAGTAACAGCAGCTGGAGTAGTAGCAGCTACTGGAGCAGTAACAGCAGCTGGAGCAGTACCAGCAGCTGGAGCAGTAACAACAGCTGGAGCAGTAACAGCAGCTGGAGCAGTAAAAGCAGCTGGAGCAGAAACAGCAGCTGGAGCAGTAACAGCAGCTGGAGCAGTAAAAGCAGCTGGAGTAGTAACAACCGCTGGAGAGTAACAGCAGCTGGAGCAGTAACAGCAGCTGGAGCAGTAACAGGCTGGACAGTAACAGCAGCTGGAGCAGTAACAGCAGCTGGAGAGTAACAGCAGCTGGAGCAGTAACAGCAGCTGGAGCAGTAAAGCAGCTGGAGTAGTAACACAGCTGAGAGTAACAGCAGCTGGAGCAGTAACAGCAGCTGGAGTAGTAACAGCGCTGGAGCAGTAACAGCAGCTGGAGCAACAAGACAGCTGGAGCAGTAACAGCAGCTGGAGAGTAACACAGCTGGAGCAGTAACAGCAGCTGGAGAGTAACAGCAGCTGGAGAGTAACAGCGCTGGAGCAGTACAGCGTGGAGCAGTAACAGCAGCTGGAGCAGTAACAGCAGTGGAGCAGTAACAGCAGCTGGAGCAGTAACAGCAGCTGGAGAATAACAGCGCTGGAGCAGTAACAGCAGCTGGAGCAGTAACAGCAGTGGAGCAGTAACAGCTGCTGGAGCAGTAACAGCAGCGGAGCAGTAACAGCGCTGGAGCAGTAACAGCAGCTGGAGCAGTAACAGCAGCTGGAGTAGTAACAGCTGCTGGAGCAGTAACAGCAGCTGGAGCAGTAACAGCAGCTGGAACAGTAACAGTAGCTGGAGTAGTAACAGCAGCTGGAGCAGTAACAGCAGCTGGAGTAGTAACAGCAGCTGGAGAGTACAGCTGCGGAGCAGCACTGAGCAACAGCTGGAGCAGTAACAGCAGCTGGCAGTAACAGAGCTGAGAGACACAGCTGAGCAGTAACAGCAGCTGGAGTAGTAACAGCGCTGGAGCAGTAACAGACTGAGCAGCTGAGCTGGAGATAACAGCAGCTGGAGCAGTAACAGCAGCTGGAGCAGTAACAGCAGCTGGAGCAGTAACAGCAGCTGGAGCAGCTGGGCATAACAGCGCTGGGAGTAACAGCAGCTGGAGCAGTAACAGCTAGCTGGAGCAGTAACAGCAGCTGGAGCAGTAACAGCAGCTGGAGCATAAGAGCTACGACAGTAACAGCAGCTGGAGCAGTAACAGCAGCTGGAGCAGTAACAGCAGCTGGAGCAGTAACAGCAGCTGGAGTAGTAACAGCAGCTGGAGTAGTAACAGCTGCTGGAGCAGTAACAGCAGCTGGAGCAGTAACAGCAGCTGGAGCAGTAACAGCAGCTGGAATCAAGTAACAGCAGCTGGAGCAGTAACAGCATTGGTAGCAAAACAGCAGCTGGAGCAGTAACAGCAGCTGGAGTAGTAACAGCAGCTGGAGCAGTAACAGCAGCTGGAGCAGTAACAGCAGCTGGAGCAGTAACAGCAGCTGGAGCAGTAACAGCAGCTGGAGTAGTAACAGCAGCTGGAGTAGTAACAGCAGCTGGAGCAGTAACAGCAGCTGGAGCAGTAACAGCAGCTGGAGTAGTAACAGCAGCTGGAGCAGTAACAGCAGCTGGAGCAGTAACAGCAGCTGGAGTAGTAACAGCAGCTGGAGCAGTAACAGCATCAGGAGCAGTAACAGCAGCTGGAGAAGTAACAGCAGCTGGAGCAGTAACTGCAGCTGGAGCAGTAACAGCATCAGGAGCAGTAACAGCAACAGGAGCAGTAACAGTAACAACCAGGGACAGTAATATACTCTTAAACAGGAGCAGTAACAGTAACAGGAGCAGTAACAGTAACAACCAGGGACAGTAATATACTCTTAAACAGGAGCAGTAACAGTAACAACCAGGAACAGTCATATACTCCTAAACAGGAGCAGTAACAGTAACAGGAGCAGTAACAGTAACATGAGCAGTAACAGTAACAACCTGGGACAGTAATATACTCTTAAACAGGAGCAGTAACAGTAACAGAAGCAGTAACAGTAACAACCAGGGACAGTAATATACTCTTAAACAGGAGCAGTAACAGTAACAGGAGCAGTAACAGTAACAACCAGGGACAGTAATATACTCTTAAACAGGAGCAGTAACAGTAACAGGAGCAGTAACAGTAACATGAGCAGTAACAGTAACAACCTGGGACAGTAATATACTCTTAAACAGGAGCAGTAACAGTAACAACCAGGGACATTAATATACTCCTAATCAGGAGCAGTAACAGTAACAGGAGCATTAACAGTAACAGGAACAGTAACAGTAACAACCAGGGACAGTAATATACTCTTAAACAGGAGCAGTAACAGTAACACGAGCAGTAACAGTAACAGGAGCAGTAAGTAACAACCAGGGACAGTAATATACTCTTAAACAGAAGCAGTAACAGTAACACGAACAGTAACGGTAATAGGAGCAGTAACAGTAACAGGAGCAGTAACAATCACCTGCTGATTGATCAAAAACATTATTGAATGAAGATCAAAATTTGACTGTAGTAAAATGATTATAGTAGTACCGGTTTATTGTAGTTAATTACACATTTAAAAGTAATAAAGGAATTAAACGGATAATGAATAATAATGTCCTTCAGCTAACTTAGGTGAGTCAGATTATAGAACTTAGGTGAGACACATTATAGAACTTAGGGAGACTGATTATAGAACTTAGGTGAGACAGATTATAGAACTTAGGTGAGACTGATTATAGAACTTAGGTGAGTCAGATTATAGAACTTAGGTGAGACACATTATAGAACTTAGGTGAGACTGATTATAGAACTTAGGTGAGACAGATTATAGAACTTAGGTGAGACTGATTATAGAACTTAGGTGAGACTGATTATAGAACTTAGGTAGGACAGATTATAGAACTTAGGTGAGACAGATTATAGAACTTAGGTGAGACAGATTATAGAACTTAGGTGAGACTGATTATAGAACTTAGTTAAGACTGATTATAGAACTTAGGTGAGACAGATTATAGAACTTAGGTGAGACAGATTATAGAACTTAGGTGAGACAGATTATAGAACTTAGGTGAGACAGATTATAGAACTTAGGTGAGACTGATTATAGAACTTAGGTGAGACTGATTATAGAACTTAGGTGAGACAGATTATAGAACTTAGGTGAGACAGATTATAGAACTTAGGTGAGACAGATTATAGAACTTAGGTGAGACAGATTATAGAACTTAGGTGAGACAGATTATAGAACTTAGGTGAGACAGATAATATAGCTTAGGTGAGACAGATTATAGAACTTAGGTGAGACTGATTATAGAACTTAGGTGAGACTGATTATAGAACTTAGGTGAGACTGATTATAGAACTTAGGTGAGACTAATTATAGAACTTATGTGAGACTGATTATAGAACTTAGGTCAGACAGATTATAGAACTTAGGTGAGACAGATTATAGAACTTAGGTGAGACCTATTATAGAACTTAGGTGAGACTGATTATAGAACTTAGGTGAGACAGATTATAGAACTTAGGTGAGACTAATTATAGAACTTATGTGAGACTGATTATAGAACTTAGGTGAGACAGATTATAGAACTTAGGTGAGACCTATTATAGAATTTAGGTGAGACTGATTATAGAACTTACGTGAGACTGATTATAGAACTTAGTTGAGACTGATTATAGAACTTAGGTGAGACTGATTGTAGAACTTAGGTGAGACTGATTATAGAACTTAGGTGAGACTAATTATAGAACTTATGTGAGACTGATTATAGAACTTAGGTGAGACAGATTATAGAACTTAGGTGAGACAGATTATAGAACTTAGGTGAGACCTATTATAGAACTTAGGTGAGACTGATTATAGAACTTAGGTGAGACAGATTATAGAACTTAGGTG
Organism: Cherax destructor; assembly: GCA_009830355.1. Lineage (NCBI taxonomy): Eukaryota > Metazoa > Arthropoda > Malacostraca > Decapoda > Parastacidae > Cherax > Cherax destructor. The sequence goes on from WNWK01025064.1 coordinate 13,069, forward strand.
AGACTAATTATAGAACTTATGTGAGACTGATTATAGAACTTAGGTGAGACAGATTATAGAACTTAGGTGAGACCTATTATAGAACTTAGGTGAGACAGATTATAGAACTTAGGTGAGACAGATTATAGAACTTAGGTGAGACTGATTATAGAACTTAGGTGAGACAGATAATATAACTTAGGTGAGACTGATTATAGAACTTAGGTGAGACTGATTATAGAACTTAGGTGAGACTGATTATAGAACTTAGGTGAGACTAATTATAGAACTTATGTGAGACTGATTATAGAACTTAGGTGAGACAGATTATAGAACTTAGATGAGACAGATTATAGAACTTAGGTGAGACCTATTATAGAACTTAGGTGAGACTGATTATAGAACTTAGGTGAGACAGATTATAGAACTTAGGTGAGACAGATTATATAACTTAGGTGAGACAGATTATAGAACTTAGGTGAGACCTATTGTAGAACTTAGATGAAACTGATTATAGAACTTTGGTGAGACAGATTATAGAACTTAGGTGAGACCTATTATAGAACTTAGGTGAGACTGATTATAGAACTTAGGTGAGGCAGATTATAGAACTTAGGTGATACAGATTATATAACTTAGGTGAGACAGATTATAGAACTTAGGTGAGACCTATTGTAGAACTTAGATGAAACTGATTATAGAACTTTGGTGAGACAGATTATAGAACTTAGGTGAGACAGATTATAGAACTTAGGTGAGACTGATTATAGAACTTAGGTGAGACTGATTATAGAACTTAGGTGAGACAGATTATAGAACTTAGGTGAGACAGATTATAGGTAATATTGCGGGCCCAGAATTGGGCCACAATGTATATACGTGTTTATATAAATTTATTATGTATATTTCCATTTTCTATAATTTTATATTGCTGATATTCTCGATAATAGCTAAATCGTTAATATCGTGCTTTATACTATTATTGGACTTATATTTGACTTAGCTTTTATTTGAGTAGGATGTAATATTATAAATTATGAGACTAGGCTTGTTGCTGGGAAGAGTCACGTGATTCCACCTGAGGTGGGTGGCTGCTGCTCCTTCCTCGAGAGCACTACGCAGCTGGTCATCGTTGAGACAACACCTCTCTCCTGTCTCTGCTTGTTTTCTCGCCATTTAGACTCTGTGTGGTAGAGTATGTGTTCGGTGGTGAGACGAAACATACTTCTCAGGACTCTGTGTAACTCTGTTCACAGAGGATAGACTAGACTGTGATTTTCGATGTTTTTCTGAGTTGTGTGTCACATTGACACTCTTTGATAACTCAGGTCTCTTGCTACAGCTCCTGACCTAATTCGATAAGGCATTTGTGCACCGCCACAGTTTGGGATTGTTTATGCTGAACCTAACTTCAGTAGAAAGGGAGATTTGTGACTGTTTTGGAGGATCTATTGACGGTCCCCAGTTAGGGTCGATTTTCTATCTCCTGGTTCCTGACGCTGTGTTGCTGTTGCCTGTTATATTGCTGTTCTGCGAATTGGTCATTTTACTGGTCAATCAAGCTGTTCTGATTGTCAGTTTGTTAGAAGAGCTAGCTTATGAGAAGTTCAGTCGGACACTGGTTGAGTCGAGTCTTAGAGTTACCTGGAGCTCACTCATACACACATATATTCTTATTTGCATATATCTGTATTATTGTACTTACATTGTACCTGATGGTACTTCAGAGTCATTTGGATATATGTGCCCTCAGCACAGTCATTGTATATGAGAGCAGTGTAAGAGCTAACCTCCTAATTGATGCCTTAATTAATATCTTTATATTTGATTTACTTTGCTACCCTAGATTTTCTCACTTTGATAATAAACATTTTAAAACCATCTGTTTGGTTAGTATCCTACCAGTTGGGATCCAATGGTGATATTAATAATATGTCGGATAACTGAACCAGGATACTGACTTTGTTACAAAAGCCCAGTAACAGGCTGGATGCTAGAAGGGCTATCCTTTCTAGTGTTCACTGGAGATGTCTATTACTAATAGATATCGTGTCATTTTGTAACAGGTAACATCAAGGATTATATCCAGTGTTTAGAGGAAACCAGACTAGTTTTTATATTTGTACGTTAATGGAGGTCTTCCACTAACGTAAGGTGACCCTAAAAAGGAAATGCATTCACCATCATTCATTTAGTAGCTTTCCCAGAAGTGAGTAGACGTCCCAATTCAAAATACTCTCTGCACTACTGCATTCCAACCTGTCTTACACAGTGTAACCGGAGGAGGGGCTAGGAGCTATGACTCGACTCCTGCAACCACTATTAGGTGAGTACAACTAGGTGAGTACACAGAAGTAAGACACGAGAGATAGGGGTCGGTTGATTGCATTTTCTTGGACTGCAAGAAGGCGTTCGATACAGTTCCTCACAAGTGGTTAATGCAAAAGCTAGAGGATCATGCACACATAACAGGAAAGGCACTGCAATGGATCAGAGAATATCTGACAGGGAGGCAACAACGAGTCATGGTGCTTGACGAGGTGTCAGTGTGGGCACCTGTGACGAGTGGGGTTCCACAAGGGTCAGTCCTAGGACCTGTGCTGTTTTTGGTAAATGTGAATGACATAACGGAAGGAATAGACTCAGAAGTGTCCCTGTTTGCAGATGATGTGAAGTTAATGAGAAGAATTAAATCAGTCGAGGATCAGGCAGGACTACAAAGAGACCTGGACAGGCTACAAGCCTGGTCCAGTAACTAGCTCCTTGAATTTAACCCTGCCAAATGTAAAGTCATGAATATCGGGGAAGGGCAAGGAAGACCGCAGACAGAGTATAGTCTAGGTTGCCAAAGACTGCAAACCTCACTCAAGCAAAAAGATCTTGGGGTGAGTATAATACCGAGCACATCTCCTGAAGCACACATCAATCAGATAAATGCTGCAGCATACCGGCGTCTGGCTAACCTAAGAATGGCGTTCCGATACCTCACTAAGGAATCGTTCAAGACTCTGTACACCATATACGTCAGGCCCATACTGGAGTATGCAGCACCAGTTTGGAACCCACACCTGGTCAAGCACATCAAGAAATTAGAGAAAGTGCAAAAATTTGCAACAAGACTAGTCCCAGAGCTAAGGGAATTGTCCTTCGAAGAAATGTTAAGGAAAATCGGCCTGACGACACTGGAGGACAGGAGTGTTAGGGGAGACATGATAAAGACATATAAAATACTGCGAGGAATAGATAAGGTGGACAGAGACAGGATGTTCCAGAGAGGGGACACAGAAACAAGGGGTCACAATTGGATTGGAAGTTAAAGACTCCTATGAGTCAAAGAGATGTTAGGAAGTATTTCTTCAGTCATAGAGTTGTCAGGAAGTGGAATAGCCTAGAAAGTGACGTAGTGGAGGCAGGAACCATACATAGTTTTAAGACGAGGTATGATAAAGCTTATGGAGCAGGGAGAGAGAGGATCTAGTAGCAGTCAGTGAATAGGTGAATAGCAACCACAAATAGGTGAGTACAAATAGGTGAGTACAGTATGATAACAGATGCCATCTTTCCACCTGGATATCAGATCCTGAGGAAAGACAGGGTAGAGAGGGGGTGGAGGAGTGGCACTGCTCATCAAAAAGCAACAAGATTATGATGAGCTGGAGAGAGGAGACTGAGGAGAAGCAAGAGACTACGTAATAGGAACACGTCAGTCTGGAGGTCCCAAGGTGGTAATTGCAGTGGTGTATAATCCACCACAGAACAGCAGGAGGCCAAGACAAAAATATGATGAGAATAACAGAGCGATGGTTGACACACTGGCTGAAGTGGCCAGAGGGGTTCATGCGAGCAGGGCACAGCTGTTGATTGTGGGTGACTTCAACCACAAACAAATCGACTGGGAAAACCTATAACCACATGGGGGCCCAGAAACGTGTCGGGCAAAGATGTTGGAGATGGTACTGTAAAACTTCATGCATCAGCATGTTAGGGACACTACCAGAGAGAGAGGAGAATATGAACCAGCAAGACTGGACTTAGTGTTCACCTTAAGTAGTGCAGATATGGAGGACTTCACATATGGAAGCTAGTGATCATGTGGTTCAGAGCTTCGAATACATAGCAGAGTTACTAGTAGAGAGCGAAGCAGGAAGGGCAGAGCAGAGGAAGACAAACTACAAGAGAGGGGGTACAGAGAACTAGCAGGACAATCAGCAAATGAGATGATGGAATGTGTGACAACAATATGCAAGGCAGCAGAGGAGAGGTTTGTACCCAAGGGCAACAGAAATAATGAGAAGGCCAGAACGAGCCCTTGGTTCACCCAGAGGTGTAGAGACCCAAAACTAAATGCACTAGAGAATGGAAGAAGTATAGGAGGCAAAGTACCCAAGAGAATAAGGAGAGCAATTGAAGAGCCAGAAATGAAAATGCGCAGATAAGGAGGGAAGACGAACGACAATACGAAAATGACATAGTAGCGAAAGCCAAGTTCTACCAAAAGCTATTGTACAGTCACATCAGGAGGAAAACAACAGTCAAGGACCAGGTGATCAGGCTGAGGAAAGAAGGACGCGAGATCAAAAGAAATGACTGAAAAGTATGTGAGGAGCTCAACATATGATTTAAAGAAGTATTTTACAGTGGAGACAGAAAGGATTCCAGAAACAGGGAGTGGTGGGGTACACCACCAAGTGCTAGACACAATACACACAACCGAGGAAGAAGGGAGGAGGCTGCTAAGCGAACTAGATACCTGAAAGGCGATGGGCCAGATAACATTTCTCTGTGGGTTCTGAGAGAGTGTACCACAAACAACAATCTTCAACACTTCTATCGAAACAGGGCAGCTCCGTGAAGTATGGAAGACAACAAATGTAGTCCCAATTTTTAAAAAAGGAGACAGACACGCAGCACCAAACTACAGACCAGTATCACTGACATGTATAGTATGCAAAGTCATGGAGAAGATTATCAGGAGAAGAGTGGTGGAGCACCTAGAAAGGAATGAGTTAATCAACGACAACCAGCACGGATTCAGGGATGGGAAATCCTGCTTCAGAAACCTACTGGAGTTCTATGATAGGGTGACAGCAGTAAGACAAGAGAGAGAGAGGGGTGGGTAGACTGCATTTTCTTGGGCTGTAAGATGGCTTTTGACACAGTTCTACACAATAAATTAGTGCAAAAGCTGGAGGACCTGGCAGTTATAACAGGGAAGGCACTGCAATGGATCAGAGAATACCTGACAGGAAGGCAGCAGCGACGAGGTGTCAGTGTGGGCGCCAGTGACGAGTGGGGTTCCACAGGGGTCTCTCCTAGGGCCGGTGCTGTTTCTGTTATATGTAATTGACATGACAGAAGGAATAGATTCAGAATTGTCTCTGTTTCCAGACGATGTCAAGTTAATGAGGAGAATTCAATCAGAGGAGGACCAGGCAGGACTACAAAAGGTCCAGAAAATAGCTCCTGGAGTTCAACCCCGTCAAGTGCAAAGTCATGAAGATCGAGGAAGGGCAAAGAAGACCGCAGACAGATAACAGTCTAGGGAGCCAAAGACTTCCAACCTCACTCACGGAAGAGGATCTTGGGGTGAGTATAACCCCAAACACATCTCCTGAGGCTGAAATCAACCAAATAACTGCTGCAGAATATGGGCGACTAGCAAACCTTAGAATAGCATTCTATTGAGTTGTTTAAAACTGTGTACACAGTGTATATCAGGCCCATATTGGAGTAAGCAACACCAGTTTGGAACCCACACTTCAGGAAATTAGAGAAAGTGCAAAGGTTTGTAACGAGACTAGTCCCGGAGTTAAGGGGCATATCCTACGAGGAGAGGTTAAGGGAAATCGACCTGACAACACTGGAGGACAGGAGAGAGAGGGAGGATATGATAACAACATATTAAATGCTGAGAGGAATCGACAAGGTTGACAGAGACAGGATGTTCCAGAGATGGGACAGAGCAACAAGGGTCCATAATTGGAAGTTGAAGACAGTCACAGAGATGTTAGGAAGTATTTCTTCAGTAACAGAGTTGTCAGGAAGTGGAATAGTCTTTAAGGAGAAGTGTTGGATCCAAACATAGGTTTAAGAAGAGGTATGAAAAGCTCACGGAACAGGGAGGGAGTGACCTAGTAGCGACCAGTGAAGAGGCGGGTCCAGGAGCTATGAATCAACCCCTCAACCATAATTAGGTAAGCACACACACTAACACACTCAAAACACACTCACACACATACACACCCCTGCACGAGCGAGAACACACCACATCACACACAACCACATCACACACAACCACATCACACACAACCACATCACACACAACCACATCACACACAACCACATCACACACGACACACACACACCATACACAACCACATCACACACGACACACACACCATACACAACCACATCACACACGACACACACACCATACACAACCACATCACACACAACCACATCACACACAACCACATCACACACGACACACACACCATACACAACCACACCACACACGACACACACACCATACACAACCACACCACACACGACACACACACCATACACAACCACATCACACACAACCACATCACACACGACACACACACCATACACAACCACATCACACACGACACACACACCATACACAACCACATCACACACGACACAACAACCATCACAAAAACCACACACCACACACGACACACACCATACACAACCACATCACACACGACACACACACCCTACACAACCACATCACACACTCACAACACACCATACACAACCACATCCACACACAACACACACACACACAACCACATCACACACGACACACACACCATACACAACCACACCACACACGACACACACACCATACACAACCACATCACACACAACCACATCACACACACCACACCATACACAACCACATCACACACACACACATCACACACAACCACATACACACGACACACACACCATACACAACCACACACACACGACACACACACCATACACAACCACATCACACACGACCACACCATACACAACCACATCACACACGACACACACACCATACACAACCACATCACACACGACACACACACCATACACAACCACATCACACACGACACACACACCATACACAACCACATCACACACGACACACACACCATACACAACCACATCACACACGACACACACACCATACACAACCACATCACACACAACCACATCACACACGACACACACACCATACACAACCACATCACACACAACCACATCACACACGACACACACACCATACACAACCACATCACATACGACACACACACCATACACAACCACATCACACACGACACACACACCATACACAACCACATCACACACAACCACATCACACACGACACACACACCATACACAACCACATCACACACAACCACGCCACACAGCAAGCCACGTCTCTATCGGCAAGTGCCTTTAACTACTAGTAACTACCCACACGCGCAGCCCCGGTGGCCTGGTGGCTAAAGCTCTCGCTTAACGCACGAAGGGCCCGGGTTCAATTCCCGGCGGGGCGGAAACATTTCGAAGTGTTTCCTTACACACACACACACACACACACACACACACACACAACAGGCCTAGTGTCTAATCGACACGTGCCTAGGACAAATTGGTAACTAACTAACACAAGGATGGCAAATCCTGTGTCACAAAAATACTGAAGTTTTATGACAAGGTAACAGAAGTAAGACACGACAGAGAGGGGTGGGTTGACTGCATTTTCTTGGACTGCAAGAAGGCCTTCAAAGGGCACTGCAATGGATCAGAGAATACCTGACAGGGAGGCAGCAACGAGTCATGGTACGTGATGAGGTATCACAGTGGGCGCCTGTGACGAGCGGGGTTCCACAGGGGTCAGTCCAAGAACCAGTGCTGTTCTTGGTATATGTGAATGACATGACAGAAGGGATAGACTCAAAAGTGTCCCTGTTTGCAGACGATGTGAAGTTAATGAGAAAAATCAAATCAGATGAGGATCAGGCAGGACTACAAAGTGACCTGGACAAAGCAACTGGCTACTCGAATTTAACCCCGCCAAATGCAAAGCCATGAAGATCGGGAAAGGGCAAAGAAGATCGCAAACAGAGTATAGGCTAGGTGGCCAAAGACTGCAAACCTCGCTCAAGAAGAAAGATTTCGGGGTGAGTATAACGCCGAGCACGTCTCCGGAAGCACACATCAACCAGATAGCTGCTGCAGAATACGGGCGCCTGGCAAACCTGAGAAAAGCGTTCCGATACCTTAGTAAGGAATCGTTCAAGACACTGTACACCGTGTACGTCAGGCCCATACTAGAGTATGCAGCGCCAGTTTGGAACCCACATCTAGTCAAGCACGTCAAGAAATTAGAGAAAGTGCAAAGGTTTGCAACAAGGTTAGTACGAGAGCTAAGGGAATGTACTACGAAGAAAGGTTAAGGAAATCGGCCTGACGACACTGGAGGACAGGAGGGTTAGGGAAGACATGATAACGACATACAAAATACTGCGAGGAATAGATAAGGTGGACAGAGACAGGATGTTCCAGAGATGGGACACAGAAACAAGGGATCTCAATTGGAAGTTGAAGACTCGGATGAGTCAAAAGGATGTTAGGAAGTATTTCTTCAGTCACAGAGTTGTCAGAAAGTGGAATAGTCTGGCAAGTGAGGTAATGGAGGCAGGAGCCATACATAGCTTTAAGACGAGGTATGATAAAGCTCACGGAGCAAGGAAAAAGAGGACTTAGTAGCGATCTGTGAAGAGGCGGGGCCAGGAGCTGAGTCTCGATCCCTGCAACCACAAATAGGTGAGTACAATGTAATATCACAATCAAGTTATTGCTGACACAGTTGGCCATTATTAATACACATGTTGACACTGACAGTCCTCAAGATTATCATCAAGATGCCAATATATCGAGTATTGTCGTTGTCTTAAAAGAGTGTGTATGTGTGTGGTGGGTATGTACGTATGTCTGTATGTGCACTCAAAAATATGTGGTAGCAAGGGTCGAGACACAGCTTTGAGGGTCGAGACACAGCTCTGAGGGTCGAGACACAGCTCTGAGGGTCTAGACACAGCTCTGAGGTCGAGACACAGCTCTGAGGTCGAGACACAGCTCTGAGGTCGAGACACAGCTCTGAGGGTCGAGACACAGCTCTGAGGGTCTAGACACAGCTCTGAGGTCGAGACACAGCTCTGAGGTCGAGACCAGCTCGAGGTCGAGACACAGCTCTGAGGTCGAGACACAGCTCTGAGGTCGAGACACAGCTCTGAGGGTCGAGACACAGCTCTGAGGTCGAGACACAGCTCTGAGGTCGAGACACAGCTCTGAGGTCGAGACACAGCTCTGAGGTCGAGACACAGCTCTGAGGGTCGAGACACAGCTCTGAGGGTCGAGACACAGCTCTGAGGGTCGAGACACAGCTCTGAGGGTCGAGACACAGCTCTGAGGGTCGAGACACAGCTCTGAGGGTCGAGACACAGCTCTGAGGGTCGAGACACAGCTCTGAGGTCGAGACACAGCTCTGAGGTCGAGACACAGCTCTGAGGTCGAGACACAGCTCTGAGGTCGAGACACAGCTCTGAGGTCGAGACACAGCTCTGAGGTCGAGACACAGCTCTGAGGTCGAGACACAGCTCTGAGGGTCGAGACACAGCTCTGAGGTCGAGACACAGCCTCAACTGAGGTCGAGACACAGCTCTGATTGCCATATCCACTTCCTGCTATCCTTGTGGGCCCGGTCATTCCTACTCCTTAACCTAAGTCTACCTGGAGTCTACCTAGAGGCTGTTCCAGGGGTCAACGCCCCCGCGGCCCAGTCCTTGACCAGGCCTCCCATTGGATCAAAGCCTTATCAACCGGCCTGTTACTGCTGCTGCACGTAGTCTAACATATGGAGCTTGCTTCCACTACTTCTTCGTGCTGGCCGTTCTACTTATCGGTTCCTCTCAGGAGGAAGAAATTCTTCCTGATATTCTTATGAGTCAACTGAATCTTTAACTTCGTGTACCTGTTTCCTGACTCAGTGTGTCCCTGTCTACTCCGTCAAATCCTCTGAGTATTTTTAATGTTGTTATCATATATCCCCTTGTTCATCTGTCGTCTAATGTCGAGATATTTCCTTTAGGTTCTCCTATAATCACATTGGCTCTAGCAATATTGCATTTCTTTGCAGTTTCTCAAGTTTCTTAGCATGTTTTATCAGGTACTGGTTCCACACTGGTGCTGCGTACTCCACGTCGGGCTTGACATATATTGCATAAAGGCCCATCAACGACTCATTATTGGTATTATTGACGGCTGCTCTTAGATTTCCCAAACAAACGTTGACTGCAGAGGTCAGTTTGCGATATGCTTGGCACTGTGCTGACACTTTGGTCTGCAACCTCTGACTCCTGTGTCAGGTCTCCTTTCACCTTCTCCAACTTTCATAACCATATATCTGCTATGAATAAATTAAATTAATCAATTATATGATCAATCTTGCAGTTAGCACAAATCAATTTGAAGCCTTTCAGCTGATTACCGATTATAATTCTTCTCAGTAGTTTTATATCATCAGATAACAATGATAAGTCTGACTCAGTTCCTTATTGTATATCAGTCATAAATACCTGGAAGCAGAAACACTGAGTTTATATATATGATTATGTTTGTGTACTCACATATTTCTTGTTGCAGGGGAGAGTCAAAATTCCTGGCCCCGATTCTTCATTGGTCTCTACTAGGCCCACTCTCTCCCCTGCTCCATGAGCTTTATTGTACCTCGTCTTAAAGCTATGTATGGATCCTGCCTCCTATACATCACTCTCCAGATTGTTCCACTTCCTGACAGAAATACTTCCTAACATTTCCATGACTTATCTCACGTCTCAACTTCCAGTCGTGTCTTCTTCTTCCTGTATCCCATCTCTGAAAACTCTCTCCTGTGAAAATACATTACCTGGAGAGTTCCTGGTCAACGCCCACGCGGCCCGGTCTGTGAACAGGCCTGATGGTGGATCAGGGATTGATCAACTAAGCTGTTACTGCTGGCCGCACGCATGAACCTCACTACTGCATTCATACAAATAATTTGCTTAGAAGGCAACTGAGTAGAACTCTTACATCTTATTGCACCTCTGCGGTGTGTGGGAAGTTTGGATATTCAAGGTCACTGAAGAACATCCCTCCGACACCCATAATCCTCTTAGTACACTTATAACCCTGGACCTATAAATTATATTGAAATTAATAAACTAATAATTCTGGTAATAATGTTTCAATTAAGTGGACTGTATAAACTGAGTTGGAGTGACGGAAGGAGAGGGAAGAGGTGCAATTCAATTAGACATTATCATATTCCATTGAATTATACATACAAGATTTCTAATATTAACTTACAAATTTGACCACCGGTAAAACACACCCTAAAGTTACCTAGCCAGATAAAAATACGAAGGCCAATGTATATTTACTTGAAAAGATGCAATACTTAGGGATTGGTGTGTTGTAGTCAGTCAAACACTTACACATGCAAATAAAGTAGATACGATACAAATAGACGTATCACCACTTCAGGAAGTTATTAGTAGAATATTCAGTAAAACAACCAACAAAATCAATCATGAAAACCTGTGTAGTCTGCAACCAAACAAACAAACGTTCCACTGGATGGATTACATGCAACTTCTGTGGTAAATGGAGCCACACTCCTTGTGCAGGCATTCAGGAATCAACTACACGAGATATTAAAGCAGGTAAGTGTTTTTGGGTATGCCCAAATGAAACCGAACTGTGGAATAAAATCACATTGATATTAAAAGATGACAACACCAAATCGGACTTCATAAAAAACATGACAGCTTTCTATAACAGTTGGGAAAGTAAAAATCTGGGCCAGATGGTGCTACCGCCCCTGGTACAGATGTTGTCCTGGTAGACAGTAACTGTAAGAATGGAGAAATAAATTATGGTGGCCTGAAGGGGGACAGGAGCTCTAGTGGGGAAACAGATGTAGACAAGGACACACAAAAATCAATGTTACAAACTAGCAATACCACGGTAGATAGTAAACAAGGGGATGCCAGGGAAATACTGAAGATAAATTACCAGAAACAACTGATGAAGGCTCCATTGTTAGCACTAGTGCTGAAGATAGAAATGACACAGGAAAACACGCACCAGTAGGGAATACAATAGGGAACACAGTCACAAAAACAGGGCAAAGGAAACCAGGTCTATGTAAATATTATGCACTTGGTATCTGCAGGCATGGAATATCTGGGAAAAGAGATGGGACATGCAATTTCGACCACCCCAGAAAATGCCGTGCCCATATGACAACAGGAAAATGCAACCTCCTTCCTGTAAGCTTTTCCACCCTGAAATGTGCCACTCATCAGTTCAGAAAAGACAGTGCTATAACTTATATTGCCAGGCATACCACCTAAAGGGTACAAGACGACACAGAACATCCAGACCATGGGCAAACCTGGGTAGCCACAGCCACTCCGGAGAGAGAGTTTTTTAGTGCCAGGAAGGGAAAAAAGCTGGCAGGAAATGACAGAAATCGTACACCAACTGCAATCATTTCTGAGTGGAATCACAGTCAGTGGCCTCCACTCCAGAAAAAACAGATATTAGTGCCAGGAAAAAAAGACCCCATCCCCATACTACCAATACCACCAATCCAACGACATTCATCTTGCAAATATACAGGGTCTAAAGCCAGCGACGAACAACAAAATACCTTACATCCGTGGACTGATTACAGAGTCAAATGCTATGTACATAAGAACATAAGAAAGGAGGAACACTGCAGCAGGCCTGTTGGCCCATACTAGGCAGGTTCTTCACATTCCATCCCACTAACAAGATATTTGTTCAACCCCAAATTTTTCAATGCTACCCAAGAAATGTTTGATAATTTTTTTATCATGTGAAACCCCTCAAATCAACCCCTTCCTCATGAATTTATCCAACCTAAATTTGAAATCCCAATCCTAGTTTCAAAAACCCCTACTAGGCGACTGTTCCACTCATCAACTATTTTTCCCCCAAACCAATACTTTCCTATATCCTTTTTAAATTAAACTTATCTAATTTGAATCCTTTTTTCGGGTTCTTTTTGGAGATATATTCTCAACCCCTTATTTAATCCCTTTTTTTAATTTTTTCCCATTTTCCACTTGTATACCTCGATCATGTCCCTCATTCTTCTCTTAAAGGAATGAATTTGGGTCTTCAATTTTCCCCGTACGGAAGATTTAAAATGCTATTATTAATTTAGTCATTCAGCTGAATTTTTAACAATTAATATCCATTCTGTAGTGTGGAGACCAGAACTGAGCTTTTAATCTAGGTGAGGCCTTACAACGATGTATAAAGCTGTAATATAACCTTTGGTTTTTTGTTGTTTAAATTTTGTAAAACCCCCGGAACCCTTTTGGGCCTTTTTCGGGTTTTGGCATTGCTGTTTTGGGTTTTAAAATTCCCGCTCCATCACCCCCAACCCCTTTTTCCAATCTGTATGGAAGTTTTTTTTTTAACTAAAAATGCTTGGGAGGAACCCCCGAGTTTTAGAATTGCATTTATCTACAAATAACTGCATCTGCCATTTTTCCCGGAATTGAGTCTGCTAAACCCCCCAAATCCCCTTTAGTTGAATCAATTATCCTACCCCTTCTGTTTTCGGCGAATTTCTCAATTTACTAGAAATTTCCCCTTTAAAGTATTGATATATATTATAAAAGCAAGGGCCTAAGACGATCCCGTCGAACCCCATTGTTCAGATCCCCCCCTTTTTAAACCCCCTTTTTGCATACTTCTGCTTTTTTTGGTGGTGATCGACCCCTGACAGACTTTTCCCCAAGCCATGAGCTGTCACTTTTTTTTAACAGTCTCTGGGGGGACTCAAACAAAACCCTTTAAAAAAAAAACTAAATAAAGAATATCAATTTTTTTTTTTATCAACAGCCCCAAAAGCAGGAAGGCCCTCGTGAACCATGCTCTGAGTATTATTAATCAAATTATTTATCAAAGGTTTAATAATATCATATAATTGACATAGTAATTTCCAAAATTTTACCAGGCTTTTTTTTAAGGGGTTTTTATTTCCCCGCTTTAAAAAAAAGGAATTCATTAGCCATTTTCCCCAAATCAAATTTTTCCTTTTTTTTAAGGAAAAATTAAAATGTTATTAATGGTTACAGAGTTCCTTTTTGGGGTTTCCTTTTTAAAACCCTAAAAAGCCATCAGGACCCCAATTTTTTTTGTTTTTAAAGGTCTACTTGTTTTTTTAAACCTTTCGCTTTTTGACTTAAAATTTTTTAAAATTTTTTTTTCAGGGACACTAAAAAAAAAAATTACTGGGATATTATTAGTTTTCCCTTAAAAAAGAAAAAATAATTATTAAAAATAAATATCATTTCCTTTTTTCAAAGTTATTTTTGGGGGCCCCCCTTACCCCCCCTTTGGGTTTTATAAACCTAAAAAATTTTTGGGGTTTGTTTTTAATCCTGAACTTTAATTTAAGCCCCCTTTTGTTTTTATCCCTTTTTTTTTTGTCCCCCGTTCATTTGGTTTTTAAAGCCCTCACCCTTTTATGCCCCCATAAATTCCTTTCCGCCCTGAAAGAATTTTAGCCTATTATTCATCCTTTGGGTCATTTCTACTTGATTAATTGCTTTATCGGGATAAGTTCGGGGACCTTTTAAATGTTGGGAAAAACCCAATTTATCCCCCTCTTTGTCACCCTAGTCCAGAGTTGGTTTTCAAGTCCATTATAATCTCAAAAATCGGGGGCCGATTTAAATACCCCTATCATATATCCATTAAGTAAAAGGGAATTCCCGGTTTTTTTGGCCCATTCCCCCTGTAATTTCTAAATTATTAAAAAGGTTCTTGTTTCAAAAACCAAATCAAAGGTTTTTCCTTTTAGGTTCTTACAAACGTTTTAAAAAAACCTAAAACTTTTAAAAAAACCAAAAATTTTAAATTCCCAAATAAAATTCCCAAAAAATCTGACTAAAAAAAGTCCCCCCAAAACACATTATCATGCCTTGTGACCTTAAAATTTTCCCCTAGTCTCCCTTGTTCCATCCCCAAAATCAATTTTCACACCCCCCGAAAAATTTTATCCAGAAGACTCTGTAAAATTTTATTTCAATTTTGCCCGTTTTTTTAACAATTTTAAAGATCAGGGGAAAAGGGGGGAACCCCCCCCTTTTCCTACTTTGTCTTTTTTGGGGAAAATTTAAACCCCCGGGTGTGAATTTGTAGGCATGTCCCGATTTTTTTTATTAAACCACGTCCCCAGTTTAAAAAACATCAATTTACCCACTAGCAAGTAATCTCAACTCGTCCATCTTATTCCCCGACTACAAATTTATAATATACATTTAAAGACCCTCCTTTTCTTTTCCACCCTTTATTTTTTTTTTTCCCTTTCCTATTACTGTCCTTGTCATCTAGTGCCACTGGCTTTAGTACCACCTTATTCTGCCATTACTGTTCTCCCAGAACTTTAAAATACACGGGGGTTCAATGTTTTCCCAAAAATACCACCAATTTTTTTTGTTTGTAAAAACTCCCTTCCCCAAAATTTTCCCCCCCCGGGTTTAACCCCCCCCCCGGGGTACATGTTCTTTCCCCCTAAAGAGGTCCCAGTTGTCAATGAATGTTAATGCATTTTCCCCTTAAGTATTTTTTCCCGAATTGAAAAAATTCCTTGGAAAAAAAAATTTTCCCAAATCCCCCCCTTTTTAAAAAAAAAATATGGGGGTTCCCCCCCATTTTTCCAATTATGTTTTGCTGACCTAAACCTCTTGTTTGGGGCCCCACTCCTACGTCTGCCA